>VZSV01000020.1:566000-580949 GCA_013398735.1 Nothocercus julius | reverse complement strand
ATGTCTATGTGGATCCAAAAGGAGTTAGATGCTGTTCCTGACACAAAAATCCATCAAGGGCTCCTAATCCATATGATACATAGGGCACAGCGTACAGATCACCAGGGGATCACACGTACACCCCAAAGTAAGGATACGTTCTTGCCTTGTGTTTTCTTTCTCCAAGCATCTGTCACTGCTCGGCAAGAGAAAGGAAGCTGGATTAGGCAAGACCTTTGGCCTGCCCTTCCATGACTATTAAAGGCATCACATTCCATCAGCTGCCCTCATATCTCAATAATTCTAGGCTATTATATCTCAAAGTGTGATTTTTATTTAGCTAACATTTGTCAATCAAATACAGTCCAAAATACTGGAAAGACATACTGGATCCTGGCAATGAAACATCACTAATAATTACAAGTATTTACAGAAATCTAAGGCAAGGCATTTCAGACACGTGACTACAGTGCTGCTGCAAGTCTCTCTCTCATCGCCTCTTTAGGCATGAGAAGCATCACCTGTTTTTTAGTTTAAAAAAAAAAAAAAATACAGGCTTTAAAGCAAGCAACCCAAGCCTGGATTATTTACTAGTCTGTACTAGATAAGATAGCAGAACATAATTAGCAAAGAAGTGGTCTGACAAATTCATTAGTAATCCATATCTTATTGATAAAGAAGTGCTAATGTAAATAGGAAGGGCTTCAGGAGCTCCCCTTTTTCTTTTTTAAGCCCTTGATGGGAGCCTTGAGGATAAGTGTGTTGACTCTCCTGCACGTCCTGCAGATGATGACGAATGGCCACTATTCAAGCCCACTGCCTTCCTGGTAGGAAATGAAGGGCTTTTTTTTTTTTTTTTTTTTTTTTTGGGGGGGGGGATTATATGCAGGAAAATATTTTTACACGTAAACTTGTTAATGTTAGGAACTCACATTTCTGAAGCATCACTTCAATAGGTATGTACTAGTTGTGTGAAAACCATGTTTGCTTTTTCCTTTAACTGCATTGTTAGTCTCTCTCAAGAAGAGCACTTAAACCTTTCTGACATTCCATATTATGCTTCAATTAATTAAATTAATTAATTAAAAAGCAGGACACTTCATAAGCTATTGAGCAAAAGGAGGATATGGAGAGCAAGAGAAATTGTTAGTCCATTGCACCCTAAATAAAAATGTAATTGGGCATATTTTATAATTTACTTGCTACAAATTCTTGCTTGTTAGACAATTCAATACTCAGCAAACCGATGGCAAACATTTCTTTTCTGTGGAAGCACTTGTGTGGAAAATGACAACAGCTGTAGCTAAAGTGCAAAACAGAAAACTTAGGTCTCTTGCACCACAAACCACTGAAGTTTGTCAATACAAGTGTGAAGTAAAGTACTCGTTAAGTAAATGGTCCTTTTGCTATATAATGAAGACAAAGTGTGCTTCAAGTCTTCTTGTATTTCAGTACCTAAAGTTCCACTGTACGTTCCTGCTATAAGTGTGTGTAACATCATAGAAAAAAAAAATCTAAAACTAAAATAGGAGAGTAAAGAAAAAATGAGTAACTCCTGCAAATATTTACAATGTCTCATAAATCATCATTTATCACTGTAAACATGAGTTTACAGGAGAAACCAGATCTCATGCGTCATGTGCTCTTTTTTCTTCTGCTAATTGGCCCTTATAGGTATATAGCCCCAACTCTCATAATGGAAACAGAATATGGGAAGCTTGGAGGAATAATTATGACAGCATACCATCAAAATAAAAATGAATGAAGCAGCACCCATTTGTAAATTTGCTTCCTGACTCAGTTCAGACGACATAAGTTTATTTGCGTTCCCATGTTGCTGAAGATCCCTCTTTACATAATTATTTGCTGCTGCACCGTCTGGTCAATGGGAAAAAAAAACTCTTGATAAAGCAGTTTCCTTCTGACGTGTCTAGTCATGAATTCAGGAAGCCCTCTGTAGGCTTCTGCTCCTATATGACAGATTTTGGTCTCATGCTTCTGGAATCTTAAACTTGGAAATTTACGTCAACTCACGCATCAAGAACTATCTTTTTTAATCCAATTTTTGTGGTAGAGGTTGCTCCTCTCTCTCAAGAGTCCAAGTAGGAGCAGTGGCTGGTGCACGAAACATCACATAGAAATGGCTTATGGAATTTCATTGTCTTCAGTTTCTGAAATTATGTAATTTGGATAGACACTAAAGAAACAAACTAATGGAGAGATACAAGTCAAGTGTTCTTAGAAAGTAAATGAGAGCAGTGGCTGTGAACTTCTCTAGATCATAAAGCGCTTCTCTTTGGATGTAAACCGACTTTTCTGTGCACTGTGTTATCCCAGCAGGAAGCCACAGACTACAGGTCAGATGACACATTTGCCTGTTTAACCTTTTGAAGGGCTATGTCTGTATAGAAAGCATGGAGACCTCTACAAGGAAGTTAAATGTATGGCCAACATTTGCCAGACACAGAAAGAGAGACCTGTGTAAAGAAGAAAGTCAGACTCTACAACTGTCAAAAGCTACGAAGTAGAAAAAAAAATTGTCCTTGCTTGCTAGAGTTTGGTAACTAATTTGAAACAGAAATCAGTAGTATCATTAAACAACAAACAACAACTTGTTTTCATGAATCTGCAGAACCGCAGTCCTAAAGAGAAGCAAATATTTGGAAACCTATCAAGCCTCAGTATTTAAAAAACAACAACAACAACAACAACAACAAAACCTCAGCCCATGTCAGATGACTGTTTGCATGCCTGTATGTTTATAACAGGAATGGTTCGTGAACAAGATTTTAAAAAATCATAAATAATGCTAATTTAGGCTTTGTAATTATAGCTAAAAAAGAAAAAAGCATGAAAAAAAACCCTCTGTAGCAGATGAACAAAAACAACAACCAAAAAAAGAAGAAACAATTTGCTAGTTTTTTTTTTTTAATGCTCCACCCCTTTTTCTCAGTAACTCAGTAAAACAGTGTTATAATCCAAAACAAAAGCTTGAAGGAAATTATTAAATATGCCCTCAAGGAAGATGCCAGGTTTGGTCAATATTCATGTCCTTGAATATATTACAGGTTATGTAGATTTAGCAAAAGCTATTTGCAAATTGCTACCTTTTAAAAGCAGGAAACTAAATGCCTTTAGAGCAGCTCAAAAATTACAAAAGTAATTGATACCAAAACGGGTCCAGCTCCTTTTCACTACAGGAACGCCATCTTAATAAAAGAATACATAGTACAGCCATTCATCATCATACAGTGGCAGCTCACAATACAGGAATTCAATCTCCAAACGAGAGATTTTTTTTATTTACACACACACAGAGGAGAGACAAACCCTTCCCTGCATAACACCAAGGGCTAAGGGGAAAGACTGAACGCGACCATTTTACAGCACCCCTTGTTACGTGGTGAGACAGTCAAGCACTACATCTGAAATACTGTGTGAAAACAGGATTCAGCTTAAAATAAATAAATACATAAATAAATAGAGTGATTACAGCTGGTGCCCAGGCATGTGGCTTCCCTGGACTACAGGGAGGACCATGCTGCGCGCTCCCCGCTAAAGCGCTGCCGAGGGTGTGTGGTGCCCATGCCTTGCTGACGGGGGTTCAGCAGTGCGCAGTGGATATGGTCGTTCCTTGCACAGAGATGCTGTTTGCTCCGGGCTGCTTCCTCCCCCTGCCAGCCTCCCTCCTTCCCTCCCCTCTCCCTCCATGCACATACACCCCCCCGCACACTCATGTGCTCTTCGGTTTGCAGTCACTGCACGGCACGCACAAAGGGCCACAGAGAATTTAGAAAAATAGCAGACGGTCTCGGCAGCTGGGCAATGCAAAGCAATGCAAAATGCAACTTGATGAAAATACAAGAAATATTTTTGCTGTTTCACAAGCTTTTATGGACATCGGTAGAATAGTCTAGTTTGCTTGTTCAAAATTTTGCCTCCCCTTGAGAGATTAACCCCTTACAGAATTAAGGAAAATCAGCAGAAATTATTTCTCCTATATATGTGTTTCTTCTGCTACAAAAACTGAGATATAAAACCTGATGCCAGCCGTATGTGCACAACACCAATTCAGCTGCCACAGGTAAATCCAGCAGCCACAGCATCAGCAATGACAGAAATCACTGGTTATGTTAGGGCGATTCTGACAAAATCCTGGCCATAACGAGGGCACCCTTTACGCTAGACTTTCAGTGTAATTCTAACCAGATCGTGCATACAAAAAGCACTACACGGGGTCTCAGAGAAATGTACAGTTCAATTAAAAACACAAATTAATGAAGAAGAGTGGAGCAGGCTGAATGCAAAAAAACTTTTGACAGCTTCTTCTCATGCACTGCATTCTGTAAAGGCACACAACAACTGGACAAAAAAATCGCATTTACAGTGTGACTGTGTTCCAGTAACATACAGTCTTTGCCAAGTATAATACTGGAAGACTCTTTTGGGAAACCTCAAGAATTTTTCTCCAAAATACTCATAACTGATAAATACAAAAAAACCCTTGACCCTTTTATGCTCACTAATAAGAGTCATCTGTCATTAAAAATTAACATACACAACACCAGACATTTCTTCAAGCTCACCACAAACTCCCCCAAAATTTCAGACCCAACATTAATTATATCATGAACACTGAAGAAAGTATGTGGGGAAAATGAGAGAAACAAAGGCAAAAAGGCATTGCAAAAATTCTGAAATCAACCTATTTAACCTTTCAATATGGGTCAGGAAAACATCAAATCATGGCACTCATCATAAAAGAAAAGCCAGAAGTTAAGAAATACTTACCTTATTGTACAGTTCCTTTCATCCAGAGTGTTAATTTTAGAGAAAATATGTTCCCCATCTTCTTTTAAATCCTCTGCGTGCCTTCTTACTTCAACTGAGACCTCCTATAAATGGTTTACAGCACAAGTAAGACACCAAGTCATCATGTTTCAGACTCCTGAAAAATCTATGATTATGGAACCTCTTATTTGTGGCTTTGCTCTGCTTGAATATACATGAAGTCAACAGCATAGCATGTCTTAAGCTTGTTTTGTTTTAAGTGGGATAGTAGCCTATGTGACCTCTGGCACAGCGCTACAGAGCTGCCGGTGCTCAAGTTACCAGTTAAGTTTGCTGATCTACAGAAGTGCTTTCCATTTACAAAGCTCTGCAACTTCCATTTGGCAAAGACAAAGGCTACAGCAAAGAACGTACTGAGGACTTGCTCACATCTGAGAACTGGGTTTTGAATCTCTGAGCGTGTACTTCAGCTTCCTAGTAAAACACACAACGTTGCTGCTCCAGAATTTTATTATCTCACTATCTATCTTCAAGCAACCACACCCAAAGCACAGCTTTGCATTACAAACACTGAACCTACAGGAAATTTAATTGCACATTAGTACCAAAATCATCCGAATTATATATGCAAAACACCACCTTTATTTACTTCAGACTGTTGCAAGCATCTTCAAATGCTCTTATCACCATATTTTCCAGGTGCCTAAGCAGGTGTCATCTTTTTGCCCCAGGGGGCCTATACTGAACTTACTGGCACTAACTAATAAGGCAGAAATGCATACATAGAATAGGTTTTTTTTTTTTTTTTTTTTTTCCAGATATACAATTATTTAATAATTTAGTTATTTTAATTTTCAAAATAACTTCCAGGTGAATATTTTCAGGTCTTGGAATCTCTAGTAAATTATCCACATAGTTAAGCCTGCGTCTGTAGTTCAAAAGAAACTCCTGCAAAACTTAAAGAAACAAACTTAAAGAAAATAAGTTTACAGCTTTTGGTGATCCAGCTATTTTTCTCTCTTTTTTAAGCTATTCTCACTTTATTCCTGATATATACTTGTCCAAACACCTACATATGCTTTGCATGTTCAAGTATGAATGCAGTATTTTTAACATGAAGGGGAAGAAAAGGGAAAAATACTACACCACTGCAGTACCTCAATTTTTTCTCGAAGTCAGCTTTTATATATGCACCAGGTGAAGTTCAGCTCAGGTTGAACATACCAGGACTCCCACAAATCTCCTACACCAGCGAGAACATCACCCTCTCAACACAGAGCTTGCAAGACTCTGTTTACTTCTCTTGCCACCTGCCAACTGTTCTCCAGCCCTGCTCAGTTAAAAATTAACTTAAAATTACTTGCGAGTTGAACACACTCTTGGCATCTGAGGAATAGATTTGTGTTTTTAAGTCAGCAAATGGACATAAAATAAAACACTAAGAAGTTTCCTTTGTTTTTGTAGAGCAAACCAAGCATAAGTGGGTGTTTTTTTTTTTTTAATCTCTATCACCAACATATGTTTTGTCACCCTTAGCTTTCAGATCAACAAGCTTAGAAGAAAAGAGGACAATTGTTAAATGATGAACAAAATCACACAAAGGCAGGTCTTATTTCCCACTGGCACATTTTTCTTCAGAGTTTCCACAGACCAAGACGATATGGGGAAGAAGATAAGCAGAAACACCCATGAAAAAGTACTCTGGGTGAAGATTGCTTTGATCCTCCTGCATTTCTACTGTAAAATAGACAGTATCATCAAATCAATCTTTTTCTTTTCCTTCCAACTGGCTACAATACTCAAGAAATTACTTATCCAATTGCTCTTTCTTGCATACTGAATTCCCATGCAACACGAACTTTTTTATAAATCTTTCTTGTTCTCCTTATGAGAGCTACCTATAACAATTGTCCAACACTGACAAAAGGCAAACACTGCGTTACATGTGTTCCTAGACAAAAACATTTTATAAAGCTGATCTAGCTTCCTCTACACCACTCTCCTGTCTCTGTCTTGGCCAGTTTAAAGGATATTTTAAAAAGAGTCTTGTACCTGTTTGTAGAAGTCGGTAGAAGGGGATGATCTGGACCTCTCATGGGTGTACTGGGTTTTCTCATGCTGTTCAAGGCCTGCATCAAGGATATTATCTGCTGAATGGTATCTTCCTGAACTTCTTGCCTCTAAGGGTTTCCGCTGCTCTTTCCACGATGCCTGGTACTCTGCAAAAGTCCCTAGACGCTGTGGCTGTTCACGTTTCGTTGCTCTGTCAGAAGTCTTATTGCCACTGCCATGCGCAGTTTCAAGTCCAACAGAAGCTGCCCGGCCCCTTCTCTCATACCATGCCTCCTGTCCCTCTGCTCCGCTGACAGCTTTTCTATCAGGCCTCTCAGGCTGCCCTTCTGGTAGGCTGTGGGGAGCTTGTTTCTGTGCAGGCTTTCTATATGTAGGCTTACTTGTTTCTTCAAAAAACTTCCACCTGTCTGCGAACGATCCCAGGGCTTCTTCAGATGTGTTTGGACAGCAGTGAGGACGGCATTCATCGGCCGACATCCCAACTTCATTCATCTTCTCTGGTTCAGAGTAAGACTTCAGCTTTTGTTCTGCCGTGAACCTCTTCCTGGCTCCGACGCGAGAAACATGATGAGCGCCACTCCCCGCAGAGTTGGGTTTAGCCTGCGTAGCCTCAAGGAATCCAGACACATCTTCAGAAACCAAAGCCAACAACGAAGAGTTGTAGCTCCCCGTTTTCCGTTCTGGTGACCTGGGAAGATACTCGGCAGGGCTCGGCTCCAAGTCCCGTCGTTTGAAGGAAGTTGCCCGCAGAACCCTGGCCTGGGCTTCCTTAAGGTGATCTTTGTAGGTGCTAGTAAAATTGGTATCGGGGGAGGTGTTTACGTTTTCTGCTGAATCTGGCTTCCAGTTTTCATTGTACTCCTCTGTTTCAGGTGACCCTATTAATGTAGCTGTGCTTTTGCTTTTCTGAAGCTTTGCCCTTCTCATTTGGATCTCATTTCTCAGGGTTGTTGCAAAACGATCGCTCCTTCGTGCCTGTTTAGTCAAGTGAGTGTCAAATGGGGGCTGCCGCTCTGTTACAATTTCTGGACTGTTCTCAGACTGTTTTTTCCCTTCCTGAGCCAAAGAGTGCAACATTGGGGTCTTCTGAGGAGAAATTTTGCTACTCTCATCTTTTGCCCACCTAAATTCTTTCTGAGCAGCTCTGTTTTCAGTGCCGACGACACAGCTCTTTACATAGTCCTGTTGGCTGTACCTGGTTTCACTTTCCTCAAAGGTGTTCTCAAAGTTTTTCTTTTGTCCAGACCTTTCGGAATGATTACTTTTCTTAGCCTCTTCTACTACAGTGGACCTAACATCCCCCTCTCTGTCCACTGTGTAATGACTACTGTTCTCACACCCTTCCAGAGAAGGTTCAACAGATTGTTGAGGTAGATAGTATTTTGGTTTTTGGACCATCATGACAACTGCAGGATTTTCATGAGGTCCAAGAGATGCATCAGTACCCATGACAGGTTTCCAGCTGTCATCCTTGAGTTGAAGTGGCTTCGAACTTCCCTGAGGAGGCTGCTTTGCGGTCACGCAGTAATAGCGACTCTGTCCAGTGCTGTCCACCTTCTGTTCAGCCGTGCTGTTCAAAGAGGAGGGAGTGTTGAGCAGCCTGGCTTGGTTCGGACTGTACCCATGAAAGTGATCAGCAGGGAACTCCTGAATGCCACTGTAGGAGAGAAAATGCTGCTGATCTTTAGGTGAAGCTAACATTTTTGCATTGTGGAAAAAAGTGCTCTCATCGCTGTACTGGTGCTGGTGGTGGTAACTGTAAGCAGGCTGCGCAAACCGAACATCAGTGCTGGACAAAGACGACTGCAGTTTGTTCACAGCTCCGGTGTTACTGTTGTACCTTTCACCAGAGGAAAAACTGTATTCCATACTAAGATCAGTTTTATAGTTGGAGTTACTGACTCTCCTGTCACCCGCTCTGGAAGGCCACCTTTGTTGTTCCACAGGTTCTGAGCTCCAGTCACTCCTGGGCTGCGATCGGTTCGGGCCGGTGAAGTGCTGCGTGCTGGCACCCTCCGAGAGCACAGGAGCGTGGGCCTTCTCGTGGCCTTTGGTAGCAGCAAAGCTGTCACTGCGAAGAGGTGGAGGTGGCGGCGGAGGCGATGAAGACTTCTTCTTATCAGGAATATACCAGACAGGGCCAAAATTAGATCTTCCACAGCTAGTGAGTTTCATATCAGGGTGTTCCTCTATTCTAGGGCTTTTGCTGTTCTCGTACTGGGTGGGAGCTGGCAAATATCCTGGTTTGTCTTCTATTCCGCTGTTATCATTCACAAACTGGCCAGACTTGTTTCCATGCTTTGTAGTTTCCCAGTGGCCTACTTTGTATAACATATTCTCTGTTGAAGAAGTGTCTACACTGGACAGAGTGTGGTCAGGGGTGCTTGAACTTGTGGAGAAAGACCCATAGGCTGAATCACGCTTACTTTGGCTGCCTAGATGATCAATGCTGCTGTTAGACTTTGCAGAAGAAAGTCTTCCATACTGGCCTACTTGTGGAGTGTGGTCCCAGCTGTCCATACTTCCCAAAGAGCTGAATTGATCAGAAGTGCGATGTAGACTTGACTGATCCCATGAGTTTGACAGGTCATGAGAAGAGGAGCTACAGTAAGAAAAATAAACAACAACAAAAAAAAGGTAAGTCAAAAATTCCACACAGTAAAATAACATATATGACTACCAACTTTACTAATATTGGTAAAATCCATCTACATAGCAGAAATGTCTCTTATTGAAGACAGACCATCTAATAAAATTGAAAATTTGGAGAGTCTGGCCTTTTTAATTCTGGCACTGGTTCAAAGCTTGAAACTTCAGTAACTGTAATACACCTTTGCTTTCCATTATTCTTGATAAGTAACACAAATTTATCTCTTTTGAAGGCTCCCTCTCCATGGGCAATTTGTTGATTCTATCAATTTCTTTTTTTTTTTTTTTAAACACATATTCAGTTTAAGTTCCATTAGCTCCCAGCTTTCCAGAATGAAAACTAACTTCTTTTCCAGGAATCCACCTGTAGTTACCAGTTCATCTTTTGCAAGTTCACTTCGTTTTTGGCCCATAAAGTTACTTCCTCAACACTTAGTTGCTTATCCAAATCTGTTCATTAATATAATATCTTTATCTCTAAATGAAAGTCTACTAAAAACGTTTGCCTCATACGCCTCCCTTTCAGTTCCTAGCCTCTAAAATAAATCTTTCCAACATGACTTCAAACAACTTGCAGTCTGATGACCTTATAAAAGTGTCATTCAGCTCCACCCAATTCTGCAACACTGACAACAAAATTCCAAGAAAACATATTAAGTGCAATTACAGTTCTGAATTGCCAAAACTGAATTTCTGATCCTTCCTCAGAAATCACCACCTTTTCCTCTCGGCTGGTCTTTCCTGTACAGAGATGTCATCTTTGACACTGTTACCCTTCTTTGGCTCATTTGTCAGTATTGCAAAATTTTGCTGCTTATGTTGTTTCCCTAATAAACACCAGCTTTGTTCTGTTTTGCGTTCATTTCCGAAGGTCTTGTCTTTTATATCTTTCCCGGGACCTACCTCTTGTCAACTTAACACACTGATGCCGAGATGATAGTCTCTCCAATTCCTTTCATCACACCTCCCTGTTGGAACTTCACTAGCAGCCCCTCCTGCTTTTATATACCAAATTCAGCTTCTTGTCCTTGCATGCAAAGCCCCTTGGTAGAAATCCCAGAACTGTTCTACTTCCCTGTAGCTATAATTATACAAAACATCTATCAACTCTCGTGCAGTAAAGAAACCTGTGAAAGCTAGCAATGAAATTAGGTCACTCCATATCAAAAACACAAAGAGCACTGTCGTTCTTTCTTCCCAAAATATGGCAAAAGAAAACTAAACAGTTCTTTGGAATTTACACTTAGTATGCTAATTGTAATTTTTCTTACATTTCTGTTGTCTTTGGGGTTTTTAAATAAAACATGTAAAAACATAATTTATGTGAAGAAAAAGTGTAATTTGTGTTTATTTTCTAAAAGAAATTTTTAATATGATACATTAGCATTATATTTATCTTGTGGGGTGCTTTATCATTTTTGTATCTTTAGCATTCCAAAGCATCTCATTGAATAATTAAAGAGGTCTTAATTATCCTGTGCTTCATGTCGTTATACTGTGGTTCATGTAAAAAGTGCCTTGATCATTATTAGGACCAATGTCAGCGAAGAATGTAAGCCAGGTTTTAGTATGGTACGCAGATCCCTTTATCCTTTCTCTTTGGCCTAAGATACTTGGTATTGGCTAAAATAAAGATGGAACTTGTGCAAGAAAGCCTTCATTTACAAGTCTAGAAACTCCAGAAATATCTCCTCCTAGGGCTGTTTCTATTATATTCTTATATACTGCCCCTTTTGGCCACAGACCTTCGTTAATCCCACTCAGCTTGGTGATTGCCTTAGAGCACATGGTGTTTCTTGTCTGTGGGAACTGTACCTTGAAAACGGGGCATCTCTGAAGTAGCTCGTGTTCTTTTGTGCAGACTGGAAAGCCCAAGTAACTCTACTTTGCAACCACGATTCTAAAAATATCCCTATCCTCGGGCTGGCACCCAAGGAGCGCTGGGCTCCTGGGAACCTCAGTCTGAAGTCAGCTCTGCTACAGACACAGCCCTGGGCCACAGACCCCAGGACTGGCAGATCTCCCAAGCAAACATCTCTCAACAGTCAGACTTCCAAGTGATCAGCACAGGTGGCCAATGGTTCAGCAACAACAAAGCCCTGGGAACCCTGATCTTTGACTCTGCTGAAGCCACTAAATCTATTAACAGCTTCTAAGAAAAACAATCTTTTTTGGGGCCCTTTCATTAATACCAATGTCTGTTAGTAGTTGTGGAGGGAGGGAGGAAGGGGGAGAATTGCTCTTTCTTTTTATTCCTATTTCTTTCTTCCCCCACCCCTCCCAAATTTCATTCCAGAAGTTCATTAGAAGCTGTTTTTTAACCAAATTTCAGAGAAAAAAGATTCTGCCATGATTTGCCCAGTTGACATCAACATCTCTTCACACTCCCAGAAAATCTGCCTTGCATACCTAACTGTGACAAGGTATAGGGACAACCATCAAAAAAAAACAGAAAGCTTGTATCAATTTACAGCTCAGTCAAAAGACTCAGTGAACTGAAACTACAGGTACTCTTATGTTACCATTGCAACCAAGAACTCTTAAATTTTTAGGAATTTCTGAATTTGCTTTCCTTCTATGAGGTTACTTACTGTCTTTATATATATGACTCTAATTCAACCCATCTATATGAAGTTTAAATACAAACTACACAAATCTATCTGAAATGAGAGTAATTATAACTGAGGACTTGGGAAATATAATGTGCTAAGGCCTCTGGTAATGAATTAAGTGTTACAAGATAATTTTCATTAAAAAAAAAAAAGACACTTTCATCTAAAAGTGAACACTCAATATGTTACTCGGGACAGATTGCAAGTTATTTTAAAAAATATATAAATTATTTAAAAAAAATAGAGAACCTCCCAAGAAATAAAATCTTAGAGCAAGAATGTTCTGTTGTTTTGTTTTAAATGCCATAATAAGTTAACATCAGGAAGTGATGATTGAAAATGTACAGCAGTAAGTACAGAAAGCACAAGAATACCTTGCAAATTGGGAATGTTTTCCAGACTGATTTTTTTCTTTAATGTCCAGCATAACAATGTCCCAGAGGGAATTATTTGAGAGGAATAAAAGTAATAAAAAAATTAACTCCCCCTGTTTTCCCCATAAAAATGCTAAAGAATATGATCTACAAGCAGGAAAAAAAAACACATGAGCTTGTAATCAAGCACATATGGGCATTACCTTAAAAGTTCGAAGTTTCACAACTAAAAATGGATGGGTGACAGCCTTTCTTCCATATGCTGATTGAGACATAACAAATACTGAAGGGTTTTAAGCAAATAATAAAAATCATTGGTCTTGCTACCTCTCCGCACAAGCAAAAACACCACTATAGTGAAGATCAGATTACAGAAAGGTAGTTTAACTAACAACACCAGCAGTACTATGAAGTCCATCAGGAAAATACTCTGAATGCTTCCTTTCAGCTTTCTAATGAAGTCTGAATTCTTTCTGATTTTTTCCCTCCCTCAGCTATTTTACTTTAAATATGTTAACTTTTATGGCTTCTTTTCACTTGCACATACAAAGGCTTAGGATTTTACCAGTGAACACTGATAGGAGAACGCAGAGCAAGAAAAATAAACTTCTGACTGCCTTCAAAAACATTTCCTTACCTTTCAGTCACACGCATATATCACAGTGTTTCTGAAATCCATTCACCCATACGTCACACTTCCAATATTCTTCTTTTAAGTATTGAAGGGACAGGCCATAAGAAAGAAGCCCTGCACAATGTTTTTGCGTTCGTGCTCTAAAAGACCCTAGACAACATGACCTACATTATTACTGCCTTGCCGCTGGAGCTGCATGCAGGTAACTTAAGCAGGGACTCACCTTGCATGATACCGTGAGTGCCAAGAGGTGCAGGCATTGGTTGAAGCAAGGTGTGACGTGGCTGCCTCGGGTTGACTTTCCGTAAATTTGGTTGCATGCCAGGAGTGAGGCCTGCAGGCTAGGTCACTTCTCCTGAAATGAGAGAGAGTGTATTGCTTTAATGCAATTGAGGTGACATGCAAGTAAGGTGACATGCAGCAGAAAAGCTATCAACGCTTGTCAAATTAAACTTTGCACAGACAGAAGAGAGGCATAACAACTTTAAATTACAGCAAACTGGTCTAATTTTCTACACGAATGACAGTTTTGAAAAGATACCATCATTCCTTTAATATGCTTGTGATACAATGAAACAACAATTCTATCCAAGGTTTGTGGTAGGGTGGTTTTTGTCTCTCTCTCTTTTTTTTTCTTTCTTCTTAAGACAAGCAAACAATTTTTTAAGTACCTGAAATGCATAGAGAGCTTTAACAGTTCAAAGTACTAATGAGCTTTATGACTCTTTTATAACATAGCAACAGTAAATAAGGCTTTGGTAAGGTTTTATACAGATAGGTATACATATGTGTCCAGGGAGGATGTGGGAAAAAAAGAAACAAGTAACTGGAGAAGGAACAAAGTCATATGTAATTCTTCCTACAAGTCAGGAAGACTGGTATAACTAGGAATTCTAACACCAACCAGGTTCTGCTTCAGCTCTTGAAATGCTTGGAACTTCAGGTAAGCAGGTTATTATTTTTTAAAAGAATACACCTCAAGAGTAGTTCAGTGAAATATCGAAGTCCCTTAACACCCTGGGTGTCAGCTTGGATACTGGTCCCAGACACACTTGCCCACAGAACTGGAGAGATCCTTTCTAATGAATACGAGTGCAAGTTCCTCATATCTTACAATCCATTCTGCAAGACCATTTTCAACTTATCTGCCCCTTCCACTCATTGAGGAAAAACATAGCTTGTATTTCCTTTGAAGGACTTACTGGTTTTAATACCACCTCTCTAACACTTACCTCTCTTACCTGTAATACAACGGTCTCATGAAATAAGCATGTCTTTTTCCCAATGCTATCTATGCATTCTGGAATTAATCTATTTCTATTTTAGCTAACATATCTAGCACAGGCCCTTTTGTCTAGGCTCTCTCAAAAGCCATGGGAATAAAACAGGAACTTCCTGATGATAATTCATCCCACCCTTCTCTTGGCTTTCTCTAAGAGGAGTGTAAATTAAAAACTAGATTAGATATGAAGCGAGACAAATCCAAGCCTTCCAAGCCACAATCTAAACTGAAAGCTTATAGGCCCTTGGCTCTTAAGTTATTCATGAACTTATGTATTTATCAAGTTCTTCACAACAAGATTAAATAACCTAAATTACGAAGTCATTCACAAAGCTGAGACAGTGGTGCCTACTTCCAACTTAAAATCTAATGTCAGCTCTATATTTGTTTACTCATTCACCCTTTTTAAAATGTAGGCTATCCAACAGATATGGCTTCAAAAAATGAAAAACAAAGAAAACTAAAGCTCATTATAAACCAGTATAAAGCTCATTTGACTACACTCCTTCCTTCCTTCCTTCCTTCCTTCCTTCCTTCCTTCCTTCCTTCCTTCCT
>VZSV01000020.1:529108-565905 GCA_013398735.1 Nothocercus julius | reverse complement strand
TCTCTCTTTCTTTCTCGCTTTCTTTCTCTTTCTTTCTTTCTTTCTCTCCTTCTCTCTCTCTTTCTCTCTCTCGCTTTCTTTCTTTCTCTCTTTCTCTTTCTTTCCTTCTTTCTTTCCTTCTTTCTTTCCTTCTTTCTTTCCTTCTTTTTCTTTCTTTCTTTCTTTCTTTCTTTCTTTCTTTCTTTCTTTCTTTCTTTCTTTCTTTCTTTCCTTCCTTCCTTCCTTCCTTCCTTCCTTCTTTCCTTCTTTCCTTCTTTCCTTCTTTCCTTCTTTCCCTCTCTCTCTCTCTCTCTCTTTTTCTTTTTTTTTCCCCAAGACATTTAGGATGATCTGATGGATTCTTTCTAATTTCTCTTCCAAACTCTGCATGCTGGATAATAAAAGGACAATAACAATTCTACAGGGAAGATGTAATTTCACTAGAAGTATAGCATCATTGCTGTCACTAAATAAAGAACGGATTGTTTCCCTGAACAAAAGCCTTCTCTTCTTAGCTTGAGAAGAGAGAAAACAGCTAAGTAGAGCAACATTACTTGCTTCCTTGATAGGATATGAAAACAAAAAAAGGGAGCGGAGGAGGCAAAATACTCTCACTGCAAAGTGCAAAAGATTTTGCTCAGCCATGTGATACTCACCTCCAGACAGTCCATGCATACTTTAAGGGCCCCAAATTTATATTCAAGTATTGAAAAAAAGCAAGTCATTGCTCTGTTGCCCTTTTTCCACTGCTCATTTTAATACTACTGCTATCTGCCAGGCCAACCATAAGCAGCTCTTGGGGCAAATTCAATATACCTTCTAGGCATCGACTCCACAAAGACATTTCTATACTACGAGACAATTAGTGGACTATCATGCACCACAAAGGAAACACAAGACTAGAAAACTAGCACAGTGCACATGAAGTCTGGAGTATGAGGAAAGGAAGGTTAGGGAGCAAGGATTTCTGTGAGGGTTTGCTAGTGGCAAACGGTAGGAGGAATTCAATCAGTGGGAAGTGCAAAGCCGGTACTGTACCTCATGGAACTTCTCAAGATCTTCATAAGACAGTTTCTCGCCCCATGAACATCATGTTCAGATGGCATTTTCTGTGCTACGATATCCACCACCTTCATCTTCCTGAGCAGCCAAGCAGGGGGAGGAACAGACTGGACTGAGTTGTGACAAGAGGCAAGACAAGTGGACGAGAACTTACAGGTTCTGTTGTGCTTTGTGTTTATGTGGATATACATTTTTCAGAAGAAATTTCAGACATACTAAAATAGTCTCAACAGTCTAAAAATGCTAGTGGGTCTCCTGGAGGGTAGAATCAAGTAGATAAGTATTTTCGAAGCCCACAGCATGACTAAGAATTAAGACACTATGCATTGTCAACACTTCTTTTCTTTCCATTAAATTATCAGTTTCTCACCATTTAAAAACATTGACTATTTCTTGAACTTCAAGAAATAAATTTTCTATCAGTAAACAGTAGAGAGCATGAAGTAAGTTCCAAAACTCAGTACAAAAGATCTAGAAAGAAAAAAAAGAAAAATTAAAAAAAAAATCAGAGAAAATGTTGCAGGCAACTGAAGCTGCTGGAAGCAGAGCATTTATATTCTAATGTAATACCTTTGCATTAATTCTGAGTGACAGAATGAGATCGTCTAAACCTACAATCCAGGAAAGCTCTCGCGTTAATGGAAGCATTATTAAAAGCATTTCACTGACAGTGTCTTTCCACCAGTGTTTTTACAAAAGCTGTGAGATGGAAAAAGCTGAGAAGCTTTGAAGGTACGATACAAAGGGAAAAAACATTTCTCTCTACTAGAAGCAATGCATCAGAATGGTCTCAATGACATATGTGTGCAAAGAGTGTAGCAATAAAACAACCTTTCCAGCTCAGGTTTTCAGAACAAAAACTGTCCTTTTATAGTTGCTGTTCAGAAGTCATTAAGAAAGATGCTCTATGTTTCAGAGGCTATAGAGTTTAGAAATAGAGGAACTAAGGCTCAGACTGCTGTAACACTTCCACTCGTGAGGTTAACTGGACTGAAAAAAGCAAAGACATACCTCCTTGACTGAAAAATAACTAAATTGTATGGGTAGATTCATCTGCAAATGATAACAAAAGACAGAAAAATACCTGATTATCAAGAGGAAAATTCCAGAGAACCGGTAGGTTTTATTAGTTCATTTTGAGAATGAACATGAATGGGTTCAGTTTTTCTTGTCAGAATTAGTATGACTCCTTAAATTTCAGGTACCTGCATTGAAACTAAATTGAAGTTTGAAAATGAAAAGTAGGTAGGAAATCAAATCAAATGAATTGTTTTACCTTAGCATAAAACAATAGTATAAATTAATGAGAACCTTTCCCTCAGCATTCAGATACATTCTAAATTAATACAGAAAACAAGAAGACAAAATAACAGCTACAGCGTGTAGGTACGTTAAGACAGAAAGGCTTAACTATGGATTTGTAGTAGGAATACAGAATGCGTATTCCCCTTACCCCCAAAGGGATTCATTCTCATCTACCAAACAGCTCTACTATATAGATTTTTGCATTTAGAGTCCAAAAGCAAAAGAAAAATGGAGCTCCAAGAACTGTGTCCAAGAGAAAAGCAATCAGAAGGATTTATTTTTCTGTTACGGTTTCAGTCTGTTCCTCTGCTGACTCAACAAAGCTGCTACAGCCAGACTGCTGGCTCACATATAAACGCAAGGCTGCAAATCTTGCACTTCAAGCAGCAGCAGTTACCCATAAAGGAGGTTATGCCGTATTCTGAGGTAGAAAGCTGGGCTTTTATTCCCCGGCTCTCAGTCACCTAGTTACTGGCCTGCTCTTTAGCTCAAGGAAGTGTTTTGAACTCCCCGGCACTGCTGAGGTACCGGCAGGAGCCGCGCTCAGCCTAGCTGGATGCAAAGAACTCTTAAAAGCCGTCGAGCCAATCTCAGGGAAAAAGCAAAACCCACCCGTACCTGCGCACACAGAGAATAGTTTGTATGTCGGCTATTTATCTACAAGTGCTTGCAGGGAAATAGGACACTGATAAAACTAGCAAGTTGAGTCAATTTCCAGTTTTATTTCACCTTGCTCCGTCTTGCTGGTGCGGGGAGTCTCTCGAGTGGAATTTCTCCCTCTGCTGGCTCTCCGGCCTCACTAACAGCCCACGGCCTTTGCTCCGGAAGCATCAGGGCATCGGCACCAGGGCACTACGCTGCATCTCTCCGCACAAGAAGAACGGGAATGAAGCCCGCGGAATTGCAGAGCCAGCAAGAAACATCTTCAAAATAGAGGAACTTGGCTGCTCTTCTTCCGAAATCAAATGCAACTCGTCTTCAGCCCTTCCCTTCACTTAATTTCATCTGTTTTCTATGATAATCCTTCCTTCCTTAGGACACTAAAATGACATACTGTTCTTCTGTGATCCTAAACCAAATTACATTTATATATTTTTCTGGCTTTGGCAACTCTCAAATGGCAGAATTCACTGTTCTACTTCAAATTAGCAATAATGACATATAATTAGTGTTTAGTATGTCTCATCTAACCAAAAGTAGGTAATTGAAGCCAATACTTACGAATAGAATGGTTTTTACTTTTCATTTGTGTAGAAAAAATGATTTATATACATAAAAATTGTATTTTTTCTAATTTAAAAGGATGAGTCAGTAACTTCATTCACAATGGAACTGTATCCACAAGAACTGCTATATTCTTCAATAACTGTCACAAGTGTATAATTTTTAGAGTGAAAATTGTTGTAGTAATTAAAGATTTAAAAAAAAATCTGTTTTCAATCATTTACTCTAGTTTCTGCAGAACGTTTTTGTTCCCAAAGCTGCAGTCCACACTTTCCAAGTGTAGCCCAGGTGTTGCAAAGGCACAACTACTATGAAAACCCCAGAATCTGGGAGCTACTAAATTTAGCTAAATTGAACAGCCACTATCAAAATAAAATCCTTCTCCCTCCACTCACTAAGATGTGACCCAGAATTTCTGTATTGAAGGGTAGTGTCTCTCTACTGTTAAGTTTTTAGTACAACCCAACGCCACTTTTTAATACTTGTAGCAGGAGGTGCGAACTACTATAAGGAGAAATGGTAGCAACAATGTTGGCCAGCGCCAGCAGTGCAGGTAGCTCAAAAAAGCAGCTGTGTCTCTAGGGCTCTTCAGCAGTGTTCCAGCCCAGCATTTTTTTCTTTCATGCAGAGAGAACATCAAGAATTTATAGCGACAGCACAACTTGTCCCCTTATGAATCCCAAACAACTCTGTGCTTCCTAGCTTCCATGCTTTACCTCCTTTTTTACCTCCTTCTAAAATAATATTCATGCACTGTCCTGGAAATACAAAGTCTTTGCTAACAAATTTTATAGATTTTATGTGCAGGACTTATAGATTTATAGGCAGGATTTAAGAAAGTCCTTCCAAAAATGTGTCCTTTTTTTTTTTTTTTTTTCCTAATACACCAATCTTGTGTTCAATGTATTAAAACAGAGTAGATGGACAACACCTATTTCAGTAAAGCGTGTATGTAAAACCTAGAGTAAATAAACTATCACATAATTCCTACAAGTCATGGAAAATACTATAATTTTATTCCCAAGAAGCTAAGGGGAACAAAAGAGGAGAGAGAAAGAGAGAGAGAGAGAGAGAAAGAGAGAAAAAAAGAGAAAGAGAGAGAGAGAGAGAGAGAGAAAGGGAGAGAGAAAGGGAGAGAGAAAGGGAGAGAGAAAGGGAGAGAGAAAGGGAGAGAGAAAGGGAGAGAGAAAGGGAGAGAGAAAGGGGGGGAGAGAGAGAGAGAGAAAGAGAGAGAAAGAGAGAAAGAGAGAGAAAGAGAAAGAGAGAAAGAGAAAGAGAGAGAGAAAGAGAAAGAGAGAAAGAGAGAAAGAGAAAGAAAGAGAAAGAGAGAAAGAGAGAAAGAGAAAGAAAGAGAAAGAGAGAAAGAAAGAGAGAAAGAGAAAGAGAGAAAGAGAGAGAGAAAGAGAGAGAAAGAGAGAGAGAAAGAGAGAGAGAAAGAGAGAGAGAGAAAGAAAAAGAGAGAGAAAGAAAGAGAGAGAGAAAGGGAGAGAGAAAGGGAGGGAGAAAGGGAGAGAGAAAGGGAGAGAGAAAGGGAGAGAGAAAGGGAGAGAGAAAGGGAGAGAGAAAGGGAGAGAGAAAGGGAGAGAGAAAAGGGAGAGAGAGAAAGGGAGAGAGAGAAAGGGAGAGAGAGAAAGGGAGAGAGAGAAAGGGAGAGAGAGAAAGGGAGAGAGAGAAAGGGAGAGNAGAAAGGGAGAGAGAGAAAGGGAGAGAGAGAAAGGGAGAGAGAGAAAGGGAGAGAGAGAAAGGGAGAGAGAGAAAGGGAGAGAGAGAAAGGGAGAGAGAGAGAGACCGAGACCGCTGAAAAACTGCCATGATGATACAGCTACACACAAGGGACTCAACTTAAGACATACCATATTTCCTCACAAAACCCCCTCCATTTATTTTTCCCTGCAGACTGTGAAAAACATCTCCCACCAACCTGAAAACTCACAAACAGAACAGGTCGATTTTCATTTTCAACAGAAAATAATAGAAAATTGCTACCTGAACAAATCAAGTATTTTGCAGGAAACGAGTATGCGTTTGATTAAAATGTCCTCTTTCTTTACTCCCTTTCACTCCACAATTCCATCACTTGCCTTCTACACCACACGACCAATATTCCTTTATGTAGAGTGCGTCAGTAATCCCTGTCCTCTGCAGAACCTTCATACTTTCAGGCAACTATGTAAACAAAATTTGAATTACTTCATATTCCTTTAGTCACCACTTGCTCATCTATCTGCCAGGGTGATTTAAGAACAAAGCATCAACAATTATGGAAAAAGAGTGAGCCAGCCACAGAGCTATACAAGGAATGTGAGCAGGTTCTTAGTTTGTTCTCAAAAATACGTTTTTAATAATATATTCATAAATTTTCCTCTTCTGGGTTCAAACAGATGGTATTAATCTCATAAAGAAACATTAGGATGTTTCTCCACCCCTCATGATTTTTAGTGTTTTCCTGACTCCCTATACTCATCTATGTCATCGTATGTAGCAGAAAATGAAACAAAGAGGAAAAATTGTTTTAAAAAGGAGGACACAAAGCATGAGGTGAGCTGCTGAAAACCTTGAAATCCTTTCCTGAACATAGTTTCTTTACTCTTTTACTTCTTCCTCTGTGTTTCCACCCCCTCAGAAAAAAAAAAAAAAAAAAAAAAAATTATGGCACAATCCCACAGCAAGGATTTTTTCTCCCTCTTTATTAAAAAAACTCCCACTATGTATTTTGAAGAAAACAAAAAGCTCTTTTCTTTCACTATCTGTAATTCATAACAAATATGGATATTTCAGACAGGTTTATTCTTAACTCTTTGTTCTTCTATACGTACATGTATACGGTCCTTTTTATTAGGCTTTTAGAAATTCGGAATACGCGTACAATTTCTCTCTCCAGGTTTTGATGGTTATGCAACTTCAACCACCTGTTGTGGCTCTTCCCCAAGTACCGAAACCCCCTGCTAAAAGGCATCCCACACTCCACTTCTAAATTTATCTCCTTGCTTTCTTTCTACAACATTACGGCTTCAATCACTTTGTTCTCGTTGTGTACAGTTGCCAGCTGCCTTTCATATGGATTCAGGCCCAGATTTCTTCATTTTGCCCCTGTCCTGAGCCTACACTGCAGTATTTTCAGTATTTTAATGCTATTTTTTTTTCCTCCGGTACATTCTCTCTGCCAAGTTTTCATGCCATCTAACCAGGAGAGCTTTAAGTTTCCTTTCAAAAAGGGATGGTAAATTTAGGCTGTTTGGGTGAGCCCTTCTACAACTGCATAAATCCCTCTCAAAATAAGAACATGGGCCTTGCTATTTAAGGCAGAAACATCAGGAGTTGAAATTTCAAGTTAACTGTGTGGAGACATCACACCAGAAATTTTAAAGGGATTACACTGTAAACATTTAGCAACTTTTTTGGCTGGGGCTCTCACTTCTTTCTGGAGGCTGCTTTGTAGTTCTTCAGAATTCAGGCTTTTGCATTTCCAATGTTAAGCCTCTGTAAAAATCCCAGTGAAGGAAGGGAAGTTAAGTTAACAAAGAACTCTAAATAACTGACAGCAGTATGAAATGCCTGTTCATGATAAGAAATAAACCTTAAAAACTAATGGTAGTAACATGCTAAGTATTTTAAGGCAATGCATTTCAGCTGTTTGGAGAGCTTCATAAAGCGGATACCTGCCCTCTCCTCCCTTTTAAATCTATTTCCTAAATACAGGGAATGCCTGTATAAAGGGAAGGAACTTTATTTAGGATGAAAGTTTGCTGAAAGTTGTTACATTAGATATTTTTCAAAGATAAAATAGAAATGCTTTCATACCATAATTGAACAAAAGCTGCTTACATGACATTTAAAAACAATTATCCTGTGACAGCTTAATAGCCTATGATAAAGTAAATTTTACAGGTGAAGCTCCTAATATCAGGAATCTTCAACAGCAGCCTCTATAGTAGCTTCCCACCTATATTCTCCAGAATAAACACAGGAGACCTGACATACATGAATGTAAATTACCATTGGCAACACCGAAGCCACACCGGCATTTTTGTTTCAAGATTTTGGTACTCTCCATCAATAGTAGCCCACAAGCCATCTGCTTGTTAGAAATCTTTTTCTTTCTACTCTTTCCCCATGTCATAGTTCATTGGAATGGGATGAACCAATGATGAAAACCAATCAATCTGGTATATGAGAAGAGTGCTCCCTGACCTCAGCCAGCTGAGCCCTGCCGCCTGCACGCCCTCGCTGAGTGACAGCTGGATTAGCCACGAGCCAAAAAACAAAACAAAACCACAACGGCAAAAAGCCATTCAAGGCTATGAACGTAACGTACGCAACCACACAAATTGCAGCAGCTAAGTGTGAAGGGAGCCAGCTGGGAGTCTCAAGCAGGACAGAAACCCTTGTGTGGAAAGTACAAATAATGAAATTTTCATGCAAAGAGCCATTAACAGTATTGTCATCCTAACACAAATGTTCTACTGACCCAATATACACTTTTTTTTTTTTTTTTTCCCAAAATGTAAGGGAGTTTGACAAATGGATGGAGCTAAATAAAAGTTGGGCTCCTAATCAACTTTGTGAACCCATCTAGCTTAACAAATAGTAAACTATTATCCTTTCTGGTTGAAATTAACCAAAAACATACCACTACATTTGAAGGAAATTAAGTGTTAATTAAGCAAAGATGTTAAGAAGTGAATAATCATGAAAACAGCAACACGCCTGATCTCACAGTAGTGCACCCCCTTCCCAAGGCCTAGCGCTTTCAGAAGCTGCAAGCAACAAGGTCTCCTGCCCTCACCTTTGGGGCTGGCAGCTCTTCACCCAACTCTACCATCTGGTCGGATCGGGGATCACCAGAGATTCTTGCCGGGGCACCCCTGCCTCAGTCTTGGCCTCTTTGCATCTCTCCAGCCGCAGGAGCAGCCAGCAGCCTCCTGCCTCTGCTGGCCTGCACTCAGCTCTTCCCACCGGCCCTCTCCTCTCCTCGAGCTCGGCAAGCTCCTGCGCTCTTTGGGGGTCACTTGCTCCGCAGCCTCTTCCCACCCGTCTCCTTTTCTCTGATAGCCAGGCAGGCTTTGCTGGGGCGCTTCTACTGCAGGGCCAAAAGGAAAGCTCAAGTGATAGAATGTGGTGCTGGAACAAGCCAGAACACGCAGGAAAACACTCTGTATTACCTCTAATGCATCGGGCAACTTAATTAGACTAGATTGACGAGATCAAGAAATGGCTCTTCAGTATTTTTTTCAATGAATTGGATAAACTGTTTATTTTAGAGACAATTTGTGAGCCTGCATTAAAATTAGGCTTATGGAATTTAAACTTCACCTTTCAAAAACTATGAAATTTCAGCCTATCTGCATGCGAAGCCCCCATGTTATCTAGGAGCCTCGAATCTGCCTTCGTCTGTAATTCTCTGTATCCAGCAGCGCTCCCAGCACTTGTGAGCAGAGGAGCTCCGGCAGAGCAGCTCAATACATGCCGTATGTAAAGCGGGGTATACAAATCAGCTGCAAACAAGAACAAAATGCAGCTGACCATGATTCTTCAATAGCCACGTTGCCATGGATTCATGAGGACACTTCATTTTGCAACACAGCACCTAGGCAGGTAGGCAGCCTACTGCAAAGTACAGCCAGATTTTCAGGTCACAGAAAGGAGCTGAGCTTCACACAGCTCATACACACAATAGACTGGGGATGATTTAATGAATTTTCAGTCAGGGATGAAGATGGGAGTGTGCACAAATGCACGGTCTTGATTTAAAAACAGGAAACTAAAAGACAACTTCAAGGGCACAACTGTACTCCCTATAGATTTGGCAGATCATACTTTCTCAAGAAATATGTAAACTGGTGTTATAATGGACAAAGAAGCAAATACTGCTTTGCTTTCAAAATTCCTGCTGTTTAAAATCTGTAACCTATTCCGAAGCAGCGCATCTTTATAAAGCCCTGGCATCAGCTCTGGCAACAGACCCTTAACCAATTACTTTCCTTTGCACAACAATTCATAAACAGCTGCGCGTTTCCTCCTGACACACTCCACTGCCCCTCCCCTATCCCAAAGCCTCACGAGATTCTCCCCATTCCTCAATCTTCTCCCACAGAGAACTAGGATTCCCTCATTCTCTGGTGCCACGTTCTCCATTTCCCACTGGGCTCTGAGCTACAGGAAGTGATACATCTTGTCTCCACATTACTATTCTTCATATACATCTCCTTGAAAGGTGATGAATGTCACAGGAGAAGGAGATGACAAATATATCAGGGTTTTTTCTACTCCTACAAAGCCTTTTTGAACTGTGAAGGCTGGCTGCTCAGCCTGACATCATTTAACAGTGGACAGTATCAGTCACCTGACAGTTTGGGAAAATAGAATACATTTCTTCCCAATTCCCAACATCGAGCAGTTCATATTCTATCGTTTATGAATTTATGCAATTTTTGTTCCATCAAAATCCACAAGACACTTCCTATCAGTCATATCATCAAACAGAACATGCTTCTCAAAAATCCCAGACTTTCTTTGCTCCCTTGATGGAATCCATCCAGTCCTGATTTATTTGGATGCATCGTACACCTGCAATTGAGCTTTCTCCACTGTTTAGGTCTCACAATCAGTATCCTGAGCTCTACAAAATCTTGTACTCAACAAGTGTCACGCGACCCCAGCACTGCAGCACGGACGCTACGTGGTGAGAGAGTTCACAAACCAGCACGGTTAATTCGGAGGCATTGCAGGAAGAGTGTTTAATGAAATAAACATTTAGAATGATTCCATTACCAATGATACAATCTTTTAAGCCAGAAAAAGAATTGAAGTAGGAAGTAAAATTAAATCAGTGGGCCCACGGGGAGCATTTTGCTCATCTGTTTAAGAGGCTGCATTTGTTATGTGCGCAAATATTGCTTCTCAACCGATTCCAGCAACACTTGAGGTTCTGTAACTAAATCTTTTTATCTTCCAGCTAAAACTATTGGCCATGTCACACAGCATCCAAGACTAACTTAGCCCAGCTTAGTCGTAACTGAGACAAAATATGGGTGTAGAAAATCATTACAATATTTTCACAAGTAGTAAGAAGCACGTCAATTTTTATGCAGAAATTATGAATCCTTCAATATATCTCTTGGCCTCAGAAGGATAACAGTGATTTAAGAGGAAAAGGGAAACTTTTTTTTTGAGACAAGTTTTAACAACTGCTGCAGTAAAAATATCTGTAACTTACTTTGGATTAATTTGTGCTTCAAATTTCTTTCACACCTTTTTACAGCTGCCTTTTCAAAAGGAAGCAATTTTTTTTCACTCTTGCCCAAGATACTGCAAACCTTAATAAATATCAACTGACAGAATTACTTGCTAGTGAGACTGAGTGAAAGATGAGTCACTTCCAGACCACACATACATGTATATGTAAAAATCTGCAGTATATTCATGCTTCCACCAAATGAGATATGTGGAAATAGCTATACAACTGTGCATCACTGTAGTGTGACATACGGCATGTTTCTTAAGAGAAGTATTTTTACTGTCATAACTATTTTCCGGATAAAGCAGGCATTAGACCTAAGTCTTGGCACACTACAGAGCTCATAATTCGGGCATGGAATCTCAGCCGCCCTAACACGCTGGAAACCCGAGGCATAACTGGCTAGAGTTGCACAACAGTTTCTTAGGTAAGCTCACCCGTCTTGCCTCCCGGGGCAGCTCGCATTCCAGGTGAGAAAGCTAATTTTTCAGTTCAGAGCTATATCCCCCCTTCTTCATCTCCAACTGCCAACTTCAGCAGAAACAGTTTTCTAACAAGAACTGCCAGTACAATTTGACGCACTGATGCATTAATCTACAGTTTCTTCATTGGCAAAGGGCCGATATTTTACCACAACTACCTGGAATGTGAGCTCCGGCTATGCCCATATTACTCTGGGCCCTATTTCTTCAACATTTTGTGCAAAAACTCTTGATTGAAATGGAGGGATCTGCATGGGCAAATGAGACTTTGTCACTGCTGCCACCTCTGTCAACTAGAGCTTGTTTTGGCCTGCTGGTTTGAACCCTTTCCTTGAATGACAAGGCCACTTGTCCTTCATCCCTATAGAGAAGGGATGTCCTTCATCCCTATAGATACATTCTCTTGCCTATCGAGAGAATGAAGTCGGCCCCTCTACTCAGACTCGCTCTCTGTCCCCTTGAGATTATGACTGACCCTTCACAACAGGCAATATAATAAACACACAGGTATCAAATTGGTGATGTGCCTGTTTAAACTACATCTGCCACAGCCCCCCCACCTACTGTCCCTGAGTAACAACAGTCCACAGAGAAAACAGTTCTTAGATGAGTTGCCCCTGGGATCCAGACCCCTCATGGCTGAACTGCTGGTCTAGGTGAAGAACCAATGAGAGTCCAACCACAGCATAAACACACTCAAATATTCTGTAAATTTATCATAATTAGAAAGTAAAAATCCTACTTGGTTTATTATCTATGGCAATACTGTCTCCTTCGATTTGAATGCTCTGAGAAAACATACAGATCTTATTTTGAGCAGATGCATGGCTGCCTTAAAACACATAAAGCCCAGTAAGAGTTTGAAGTTCAGAAGTGTCCAGACAAGTCCTATTTCTGGGATCCTCAGAGCAGAATTGATGCTGTTTAGTGGGTAATATTTTTAGGCTTTCAGAGGCTCATTTTTTCAGAAGCTAAATGTGCCAAGATATGCACCCCGTATTTAACATCAACAGACTTCAAAGATGGGTTCAGTGACTTCACAGCAAAATAAAATCTGTTTTCCAAGGCAGATTGAAAACAGAGGTTCACAGCAATAACAACCCAAATCTTCAATATATTCCTCCTCTTTCACACCACCTCACACAAACCCTTCAGATCTCAATCCTTTAGTCATGCAAATCATCACCAAGTTTTATAAAAGTTTATAGTTTCATAATCTGACAAAAATAAAACTTAAAAGACCCAAACGGAACATCTCTTTGGACACAGAGTAGATCAAGTCAGAAACTATCTCTCTCTGGTTTTCCACAGCTAGATCAGTTACAACAGCTGATAAAATACAGTGGGAGGCGCAGGCTGCACAGTACTGATCAGTAACTACTCCTATGCTAAGCTTCTCTTTTCAAACTCAGCAACAAGCTCTCTCAGCACCCCTCCAAAATGACTGTGTAGTTTAATAACTGACTTCTTTCTTTCACCTCTACCTTGAGGAAAAAACAGTATGGATTTTGGTGCAAAAATATCTATGGATAATCTCACAATAAATAACCATACCATATTCATACAAAAAATGTGACCACACCACTACTTCAAAGTCTGAAATAGCGAATGACTCTTAAAGAACTCCCAGTTGTTTCTATTGTTCATACTAGTTATTCTCCTTCAGATGGGAAACAACACTGGGACGTAATAACGGCATAAAGATGGTACAGAGTTCAGAGCTCCTCCAGGGCAGTTTGAGTGTCTTAAAGAATAGAAAAGATGTCTTTAATGTGTAGAAAAAAAAAAAAAAGTTACTGAAGGAGGAGACACACTGAATAGTACACATGTTCTCCAGGTGATTGATCACTGTAATGTTATACGGCTTCATTCAGAGTTCAGCGAGGTCAGCAGAAAAATGCAACGTTTCATGCACTGATTCTCTACCTTGCATTGCTTTCTTATAAAACAGCCAAGGAGGTTGACCGTAATGCTTCTGGGGTCTTTCCCCCAGATACAGAGAGCAACTTCTATTCAAGAAACTCCTACAGAACGGAGGCTCCATTAGCCTCATTAGATGAAGGATTTCTTTAATGGAGCTGTCTGCTCCTTCGGTCAGCACTAAGCAGATAGACAGAAACCTTATCCTGTGCACACGTTCTGGCACCCCACCTTCACAGCATATGTTCTTAAAGAGCAGCAAGCGGGGATTGCTTTGGCAGTGGGGAAGAAAAAAATGCCCTTCTGCCAAATACATTATCCAATCCACCGCTCTTTCCAAAACTGCAGAATATATGTATATTTAAACTTTGTAATTTTTTTCCAGTTTTGCTAGTCCTCCCTGTAACCCTGCTTCTAAAAAAAAAAAAAAAACAAACAAAAAATAAAAAAGACCCACCCAAACAACAAACAAAAAAATACCCAATCCCTTCTTAACATTTACAGACAGGAACAGAAATCCTTGTCTCGCATCTCACAATTTATCAGAGTACTAGTCCCCTCTTCTACTCTTCGTGAGTGTAAAAATCCTTGTGAATCCTTGGAAAAACTATAGACTTGAGATGCCCATGTTGGAAACAACTTACAGCCAGGGATCCTTTTTCCACTGAATTTTCTTATTATACCAGTAAAAGTTAGACACTGAAAAGCTGTCAGACCTTAACGCTACCAGACTAACTCTGCTGCTTAGTTTGTCCTGAGGATAAAAGCACCTGCACGCTGGCATTATGAGACCAGTCCAAGAAAACTAATCCAAGGAAACTAGTTGCAGAAAGAGCAGCGGCTGCAAACCACCTCAGCGCGCATCCCTGCGGCAACCCCGAGCACACCAGGTCTGCGGGGGAAAGCGGGAGGCAGCCCCGCAAGCAAGCAAACAGCAACGTACCTGCTGTTCCCCACTCACCTCTCCTGCTCTGCACCTCCTGGGTTCACTTCCACAAGTCTACCACAGAGCTTTCATTACCTGCGTTCAGGAAGAAGCCTGGACAAAACTGCTCCGCTTTTCCACAGACGAGGAGGCAGGGAGCGCCGCAAGGAGAGCCCCGGGCCCCACGCCGGCCGCGCTCATCCGCCAGCTTAGGGGATATAATTGGATGTGCAAGGAAGCCGCCCAGCTGCACCTCGCTAAGAGCCCAGCTGCCGCGATTAGGGCCAGCGGGGACGGCTGAGAGAGTCCTCGGCATCGCTGCCCGCACCCTGGCAAGGAGAGCTGCCTGAAGTCCGAAAACAGCACCAGCAGCTTGCTCTTGGGGAAGGGGAAGAGAGGGTGTCTTTTCTTCGTGGTGTTTAGTTTTGCTTTTAACTTAGAGAGTTGCTTGAAAAGGCGCACGAAAATATATGTAAATTATGCTCTTGAAACTAGTTTTTAAAATTGTTCATTTATTTTTAATAATTAAATAATTTTGAAACTGGGCCCATTAAGACTTAGTAGACTTTCAACAGCATTTAGGAATTACAGATCTTTTTTCTATATCACAGAATCATTATGCTTGGAAATGGGCTTCAAGATCACCAAGTCCAACCATCAACCCATCACCACCATGTCTACTAAACCATGTCCGTAAGTGCCTCATCTGCATATTTTACATTACAATAAATGAATCCACTAACTTAGCTTCTCACAGAGCAGCACCTCCCCAGAAGACAGTGAGCCTGTGATATCCCTTATTAACCACCTCAGTGCTCAGAAGGGCATCAGAAATCATCTTCGCCTATGAAGCAACGTCACAGTTATGTCCTTCCATCCTCCAAGGAGCCTTGACTTTGTCAACTCCAGGGATTTTCAAAGGACAATTTATACCAATAATCATCTGCAGGAGACAAGTTTTTCCACACTTGCACTATTACCCCCTGCCACTAGCGAGACTTCTGCACGCAGCATGCTATGGTGGCTGAGTACTACGGTGCATGTGGTTGTAGAGGATACAGTAACAGGCTGCACAGGCTGTATTTGGAATAAAAGGGCTCCCCGGCACCGCTGAGGAACAGTGCAGTCCCAGGACAGTCTGAGCACACTTCCTTCTCTTCTCTTCTCTTCTCTTCTCTTCTCTTCTCTTCGCTTCGCTTCGCTTCGCTTCCTCTCCTCTCCTCCTGGAGTCGCTTTTTCCAAGAGAGAGCGAGAGAAGATCTTGACCACTGGCTCTAGCACCTGATATGGGCTGCAAGTGCTTGGAAAAGAGCCTCAAGCAATCACTATGATTCTTTGGAGGCAGGAGCAACCAAAGCCTTGGATCATCCTTGTATCAGGTTCTTGGCCTGTGGCACAACATACAGAAACACTCAGCAAGCTGTTACATCCGGATTACTTTCTTAAGCAGTGCTAATGGACAGAGAGTCAATGAATATTTGTCTTACGAGGCTTTTGCACTGGAGCTTTTAGATGCTTTGTGACCATCTTCAATAAAATATCAGGCATAAAAGCAGCCTGTAAAGCTGTATTCTTCCTGAGCTGAAAATATAGGCATAACATAAAATAACACACAAAAATCCCACCCCTTGAAAGGAGAAGGAAACTACCATCTCATTTCAGCAAATGGCAAAACGACAGAAACACAGCAGTATGATCAAACCAGAATACAGGTTCAGAAACAAACACAAACAGAATTACAATTTGGTTGCACTGCACTTCGGTAATGCTGGGGGCAGACAACGAGAGGGCTGGATGACATGAGCACACTTTGGCCATTTTAAAACACATATGACAATCACCAGAGGAATGGTTAGCATTCATTTCCATACCTAGCCTTACCTTTCATATCAAGATCTAAACAGGCTGGGTATTGGAGAAGTCCCACACATATCAGAAGAGAGTGGTTTTGTGTTGTAAACAAGCAATGCACACCCTGACAGGTGAATACTGCACCTTCTGTAGAGCATTATTTTCTGGATGAAGATTTGTTTTCTTCTTCAAATAAATATTCAGTTAAATATTTCAATCAAATTTGATTTGAATGCAGAGAATTCAAATGCAGAGAAAGTAAAAAACAAAACCAAAAAAACCCCTCACCTTATTTGACCTAATTAGCTTCTACAGTTTCTATAGTAAGAGAACTGTTTTACTCGTGTTATAATCATAGAATCACAGAATCATTGCAATTGGAAAAGATCTTTGAGATCATTGAGTCCAACCACAAGCCCTTTAACACCAAACCTGTTAAACCATGTCCACAAGCGCCTCATCTACACGTTTCTTGAACACTGCCAGGGATGGTGATTCCACCACCTCCCCGGGCAGCCTCTTCCAATGCTTGATTACTCTTCCCACGTAGAAATTCTTCCTAACGTCTAACCTGAACCTCTCCTGGCGCAACTTGAGACCATTTCCTCTTGTCCTACTTTTGGTAGTTATTTTGGAGAAGAGACCGACCCTTGCCTCACTACCACCTCCTTTCAGGTAGTTGTGGAGGCCAATAAGGTCTCCCCTGAGCCTCCTCTTCTCCAGACTAAACCAGGGGGCCCAGCTCCCTCAGCCCCTCCTCATAAGGTCTGTGCTCCAGCCCCTTCACCAGCTTCACTGCCCTTCTTTGGGCATGTTCCAGCACCTCCATGTCTTTCTTGTAGTGAGGGGCCCAAAACTGAAAACAGTATTCAAGGTGAGGCCTCACCAGCACCAAGTACAGGGGAACGATCCCTTCCCTGGTCCTGCTGGCTACACTGTTCACAATACAGGCTAGGAGGCCATGGGCCTTCTTGCCCATCTGGGCTCACTGCTGGTTCACGCTCAGCCGGCTGTCGACCAACACTCCCGCATCCTTTTCTGTCACACAGCTCTCCAGCCTCTGCGTCCCAAGCCTGCAGCACTGCATGGGGTTGTCGTGACAAAAGTGCAGGACCCGGCCTTGGCCTTGCTGATGGGCTTGGCCAGCCCATCGATCCAGCCTGTCCAGATTCCTCTGTAGAGCCTTGTGACCCTCAAGCAGATCTACTCTTCCTCCCAGCTTAGCGTCATCTGCAAATTTGCTGAGGGTGCCCTCAATCCCCTCATCCAGATCATCGATAAAGATATTAAAGAGGACCGGCCCCAAAATCGACCTCTGGAGAACACCTGGGTCGTGACCGGCTGCCAGTGGGACTTAACTCCGTTCGCCACCACTCTCGGGGCCCGGCCATCCAGCCAGTTCTTCACCCAGCAAAGAGTCCCCCTGTCTAAGCCGTGAGCTGCCAGCTTCTCCAGGAGGAGGCAGTGGGAGACTTACTGAAGTCTTAAGCAGACCACGTCCACAGCCTTTCCCTCATCCACTAGGCAGGTCACTTGGTCATAGAAGGAGATCAGCTTGGTGAGGCAGGACCTGCCTTTCACGAGCCCACGTTGGCTGGGCCTGATCCCCTGGTTGTCACACACATGCTGGGTGATCGCCCTCAGGATGATCTGCTCCATAACCCTGCCTGATACTGAGGTCAGGCTGACGGGCCTGTAGTTCCCCAGACCCTCCACGCGACCCTTCTAGTAGATGGGCGCCACACCGGCCAGGCTCCAGCAGTCTGGGAGCTCCCTCCCAGGGCAGGGATGAAAAGTTGTTCCTTCCTTCCTGAGCACTGAGACGGATATATCTCTCTCAGTCCCAGTCATTTGCAGGAGATCACTTTCAGCAACATTTTCTACGCAAAACTAAATCTGAAAAGTCTCAAGAGTCTTAAGCCACCTGAGTAAGCACTTCTAATGACAATTTTGGAATCCAGAGTAAAATGGCTTGTGTCTTTTTTTGTATGCACAAGCCATATCATAAAAATTAAAATGAAGCACTTCAACTCAGTCCAAGTTTTCTGCTTCTAATTCCTATCTGTTTGAGGCTGTTTTTTTCATTTATTGGTTTTTCATTTTTTTGTCCCAATTTGGGGTGGTGAAAATATTTGCAATTCTTGAGGAACAGGTTATAACAGTTCCTAGCCAACTGTATCAGTTGCATGAATCTACATGGTGGTAATACGTACTGACAATTCTGCAGCACACGAATCTTAATTAAAATTACATGATCTATTACTGTATCAAAAAATAAAAAAGGAAAAAAAAAAAAAAAGCAAAAACAACACACAGTGAACCTAAGGTGTGCTTTCCTGCTGCCTCTCAAATGGCAGTTGACTACTACTTTCCTTTTTACTGTCCTTAATCTGTTTGAATTTTCTTCATCTGTTCTCCTTCAAGCTAATGGAGAAGAACAGGCCTTCTGAGGAAAAAGTGCTGGTGCCACCACGATGACATGGCAGCACCACAGTTTTGCATGCTCTCTTTGAACCTGAAGTGCCAGAGAATGGGAAAAAGGCAGACAGTGCAGTGAATTCTGGTTTGAATCTAGCAACACCCAGCTAGAAGAGGGAGAGAGACTTCCTTCTCGCATAGTGGAATATGGGCTGAGACCAGATTTCTCCTTAGGCTCATTGACCCATCACACAAAACACACAACAAACACTCATTTGGAATACACACGCTGGCTCCGCGCTATTACACGGCAGATTGGTTGCCACAAGAAGTTTACCTCACCGCAGCTTCCTTACCAAGTGATTGACCCACATCCTGTGCATGACAAATGAACTGCTTTCCACAGATCAAAGGAGGATGTGCTTATAATTGCAAAGGAAATGTTGCAGGTACCATGGATTTGCATAGCCCTCCAAACTTCAGGAAGGAGAAGGGGGTTGGCAAAAGGACAAGAGGCAGTCTTACTTTATGCAGGCATATTTGCATTATAATATGATATCTAGTTAACATAACATACGGCAGCATGAAAAAAAATTACAAGGAAGCTCTATAGTTCCACAGCGTGAACTTGCTCCAGGTTAGATGAGGTATGGCTAAAACCTTCCCAGCCCACAAAAGCTGCAACTTTTTATCTCCCCACAAATGACTGCCCGCTACGTAACGGTGAGGGCATTAAGCTCTCGCAGATGTTAGAGCTATCACAAGTTGATTTTGCCAGTGACAGAGAGAATGTAGCATGAGCCATTATTTACCAACACACTCAGAGCAGAGAAAGGAAGACTTGTCTTGGATAGGTTGTCTTTCTAGCAACGTTTCTAAAACAGTGTAGTTATCACTGTGGAAATGAGGATGCAAAGTCCAGCTGACACACATGCTATTCTATACCTAGTGACTATTCAGCAAAACAGGTGTACCATCAAGAGGAGGAAAGGGTTCTGGGCAGCCCACCTTAAAATTTCCAGCAACTCTACCTAATAGAAGAATAAATTACACAGTGCTAGTACAATTGCATCTACCATTTGAAAAGTTAAGTTGTATTAGAATTACCTAGTTACGGGAATAAAAGAAGAAAATAAATAAAAAGGCAAATATATCCATGATTTTAAAGGAAAAGAAAACTTAAACATCAAAATATAGATGGTTAGTAGGATTTTGAATTTGACTTTCAGAGGTTTTTTTTTCATGTGTTTTAATCTGCAATCAGACGCTGATGAGCTGTCCAACTTGACCACAGCCAGAAGAGGAAACAAATGAGGCAAGCTCCATCTTAACTTGACTGCCAAAAGGTACGAGGCATGGCACAGCAAAACATTTGCTGGAAAACAACAATAAATAATCACTTGCAGTAACCAATACAAAAACATTTCTAGATGATTAGCTTAAATTTTAAAAGTAGATTCCTGAAAGTACAGGGATTATTATTGTGTTAATTTTACACTTGGGATGTAAAGATCAAAAAAAAGCTGGAGTGACCACACAAACACTATTCACAGGAACCTCATCAAACCAAATATTAGAGACATTTTATTCTAGGATTTTAAGCTACAACAACAACAAACACCTCTCTCCCTTATCTCAAGGATAAACCTGCCTCTCTCCAAGAGAGCACAACCGAGCAAAAACCATAAATCATTTCTCTAGGTGGTGTTGCATCACAGAATAGAAGGGAAGGGAGCCCATAGCCCATTTCACACAGTAGTATTAATTCAGACATGCCTAGAAAGCTACGACACCACATTTATAATTACGACAGTATGGGTCTAGCAATTAATAAATTTAACTTTGGGGTAATACCTATTCTTTTCATAAAAAGGGAAACTGTAGTTCTCAGCATAGAGCTGCATGCCTTGTCCCAAATTTCCAGGAGGTCTTACTTTCCTATTAAGATAACTAAACACTATATAACAACTTCTTAGCTTGAAAGCATAACTGATGAAGAGCCACCTCTCCCTTCTCCTCTCCCAGTCCCGAAGTTAGAAAATAGTGAGTCAGGGTGAATAACATTTACCAGATTTACATTTATCAGTCTCACCAGGAAAGGTTTCTCAGAAGTTCTTTTGTTGTTGTTTTTTGTTTTTTAATAGCTATAGCTATTAAAAAACAAAAGCTATCTCCTCACCACTGAAGACATAGAAATAAAAAAAAAAAAAAAAAGCAGTTCCTGCATCCTCATCCATTATTGAAGTTCTCAGTCCCAGTCTCTCCTCTCCTTGACTCAGGATGGCAATTTGAACTTCAGCTCCCACCAAGATTCTTAAGATTCTTAGCTATCCATGAAGATGAAAGATAGTGAAGAACCTGACTGCTCTATCTTCATGTCCTGTCCTCTTGCAGATTTTCTGGGTGACACACTTTAGACATTTTTCTCCAGGCTGACCTTCCTTATCAATATAAATAAACATTACATTTTTTTTTAATCTACGAAAGCTTGTCCAAGAGACCGTGTGTTCTAAGGCAGAAATCCTGAACTTTGAGGTGTGTTTTTCAAATCCCTTTTCAGTTATGTAATGAAAAACATAGCCACAAGAGAGCGCTAACAGCAAAGGATTAAATGACAGGTAAACCTATGGACTTGCAGCCATTCGGAATTAAAAAAAAAATCGAAAGCCTCTCTTGTGGTCAGGCTGTCTTATTTGCACATTTAAGAGAAGCCCTCAGGCATTTAGTTGCTCTAGCGGTGATCACCAGAAGTCAGGAGAGATTCTGTGTGTCTCAATTTTTGAGCAAGGCCTTTGAGGCCTTCATTGCTCTCTCCCTTTGTTTTCAAAGGGACATTACTCAGCAGTTTGGGGATATTCGGCACCTTTAAAAAGGCTCATTCAAAATCTGAAACACCCAAATTAAAAGGTCGTTTTCTGCTATCACCATACATTTTTTGGATGTTTCTAACTCCCTTAAAGCTGCATTTCTGCTTTTTGTTGTTCACTTCTACTCTCTACACTTAACTACACTGAACATCCACCCGACTTGCACTCCCTTCTCAGTAAGGTTCCCAAGAAAAATGTTGGTAGCGTCTAAGAAACAAAACAAAACAACAACAACAAAAACAGAAAATGGAGGGCAGAAGGAAAGGCGGCAGCGCAATAACGTGCCCGACGAGCACTCGGGGCACCTGCCCGCAGCGGCGCACGCCCAGCACGGCCGCTCACGGCTCCCCGCGCGGGCAGGGAGCCCCCGCTCCCGAGGGCACCGCAGGGCCCGGCGCAGCGCGGCCGAGCAGCTCCTGCCTGACCCCGGCACGCAGGCCTTGCGCGTCCAGACACACAGACAACCTGCAAAGGCCTCTGCTTTGCCTTCAGGCTGCAGAAACGAATGAACGCAAATAAATGAGCGAGTCTTAGTCTCTTAGAGGTAATGGGATTTCAGCCATTAAATCAGGATTTCATCATCGCAGTTTGCTTGTTTCTGCCTTGTACCTCAGCCCAACTGTACAGGCTTGAGCAGGAGAGAACAGTAATTTCATTTATAAATAACACACGTACTGTCAACAATGAGGTATTAAGTTGCACGAGGTATTAAATCATCTATCTTCCTGCCTGCTAAATTCACAATAGACTACCACGATAAAACTTCCATATTCTGGAACTGTTCTTCCTAACGCTGCCTCAGGGAACTAGATGGGCACATCTGGATGTCTGAGATTAAAGTGTTGAGTAAGTTACACAAATACTTCATCCTCCTCCTTACTTCGTATCCTCTGCCTTTCATGGCGGGACAGAGCTATATGCCTACCACACCAGCTTGATAGTTTTGCAGTTATCCCAAATGAACTGACATTCCTTAAAAGCTGCAGTACACACACTGGTGTCTCTACAGAGATGCAATGCAAACACACACTAATCTCAGCTGTCATCTAGCTAAGTGTGGCCAAAGCAACCCAAGAATAGGAGCAGAGAAGGAGAAGTCCTTCAGTCCCTGGACATTTCACGAGGTGGCAAGTCCAGCCCTAGCTTGTCTTACGTGTAGCCCTACGATGCAAATTATTAAGCCTGCACAAAGAGTAACTCTGCCATCACATTTTGAAGACAGTGTCTCCCTTCCGTTCCCTAGCAGATATCACGACCCAGTTTGGCTGCCTACCTGGCTGCAAGGCTGCTCTGCGAGCCAGAACAAAGTCCTGATTCTCCTGATTCTCTTTTCAATGTAACACAACAGGTAGTTCCCCAAACCACGGCTTTTGTCACTGCAATGTTCTCCCGCTCTCAGCACAAAGCTGGACAAAACACTTAAAGGGCATTCTACACTGTGGACAACTCAACATATATAGCAGGTGATCCAGTATTATACTGCATCAGTATAATACTGATCAGTTCAGTAGGGGTTCAGCAGGGTTTCTCGTTGAGCAGAACAGATGCAGTTGTTTGCATCTTGTTGATGCAAATTGCTTCAGTAATTCAGGAACTAAAAAGAATGTCCTTCTTTTGAATGGTCTCTCCATACTTCAGAGCTGCATTCAGAAATCTAACATTTTGCAAATCGTAAAGTTTTGCAAATTGGAAGGTGTTACATGCAGTTACTAGATGAGGCTGAGCATAAAATCCCTGTCATCCAACATACTATGTGACTTGACATGGAAACATTTAATAAAATATCCAAATTCTCAGCCTAGTCAGTTGTATTTTCAGAGAGCAAAGTATGTACTCTAGAAGTACCATATAGAGAATCACAATGTATTTAAGAACTGAAGTAGGAGTATTACTACTCTCCCCAAGTTTTGCATGCAGATATCAAAAGTTCTCAAGCAGTGGAAAAAGCCTCCTAAAAGCTATAAAGCAAACCCAAACCACTGACCATTTTAAAATGCATACAACACACAGAGAAGCATTCATTTCAAATACAAACAATTCTTGACATAAAACCACTATGTGATCCTTAATGGATGTAGTTACAACTTTGCTACAGTCAGGAGAGAGCAGAGATCTGCAATATTTACTGCTGTCAAATTCTCCATGTGTGCATGTGGAAATACTGCATGAAGCGCCTATGTCTTCAGACACCAAAATTCTGTAACATCCATCATTTCTCCCACTTGAACAAGCTGTTACGTTTTACAATTTGCATCTAAATCGAAATTCTCCAGTAGACAGCAGCACTAGGAATAAATCTAACTTACAGCCTGGTAAAAAGTTCCAGCTAAATCCTGCAAGTGCTTGAATACCTTTTCATCTTTGGTCATGTGAGTACTCCCACTGAAGTCGATGAAGCTGCTCATGCCCCAAATGAACCACTTTAACAAGTGCTTGCAGGACTGAAGAAACACCCATCTCCCTAGCCATGACTCAGACCCCACAAAGAAGCAACCTTGTCCAATTTGAGTGATTACTTCACAGGACTAAACACCATTACCACAAATAACCCTTCTGAATAAGCATATTCAAACTGTACAGAATTCCTCTTACCCACAAAATAAATGTCTATGCCCTTCCTAGCGTTCAAAAGATCACCCTAACAGGGCTGTCTTGGTCAGACTTTCTGTGGTATTTTTGGCCTTTTATTATTCAAGTTTTACAAGTTGGGCTTTTTTTTTTTTTTTATATATATTTGTAAAGAATGAAATTCTAAACGCCACCATGACCCAAAACCACCTCAGTTACAACATTTCTATTGAGAGAGGCCTGACAGTTATACAAGTCATTTAAAAAGGCCCTTTGAAACCAAGTACCACACCCTTCCAACTGGAGAAACTAAAGCTTATGTTCACTTTAAGTGTCCATTAAGATGTCACTAACAGCATGAATCAAATCCTGTTAACACAACGGACAAACTACGTAGCCAAAATTAAGAAATAAAGGTAGCCAAAGAACACGGTAGCCAAAATTAAGAAATAAAAATGCTTTCTAAATGCACCCCCCCAACAAAACAATAGCTGGCACGGGCAATATTCAAATACCTGAGCGGCATTGTTCGGATAAAGGTAAAGTGAACCAAGACATCCATCATTTTTTACGCTAATTAAGTGACTGCACCACTAGTTAAGTAAGCAGGGGAAACGGTCCTCATGAGGACTCTTTCAGTGTATAATTTATTGAAATATGAAAGCGTGCCCTTTTTCTTGAGGTTTGCGTGGGACTATGTGCGGTAAGCACAAGGAGGGCTCTGCGGCGCGGCGGGCCGGGCGGCCGCTGCTCAGCGGGCTCCAGGGCATGATCCGCTCCGCGCACAAAGGCAGCTCCGTGCCAAGCTCCGCGCCATTCCCATGGAGCGCGCCGAGAGTCAAGGGCCTTATTCTGCAGTCACTCAGACCGGCCATTGAAATTCCTGCGCAGAAGGGTCCTGCTGGCACTGCGAGGCACTCCTGGAAATGCAGCACACCCACTGCAGGTGCTTCTGAAGGCCTGTGTGAAGTTTGCATCTGCAGTCGCTTGCTTCCCAGCTCCCCCTTTGCAGCCTTGGTAACTCACTGGCAGCAGCGAAGGAGAGGAGACACCAGCCTGACCCTGACACACAAGAGCTGCCTGCACTGAAGACCTGGTTGGGAGCCAGGACTAGTAAGACAACGTTTTGGCACAGTTAAACCGGCCACCTAGCTTAATGCAGAAAAGTGGGCCTAAGGCTACTCCGTTCATTCCCCAGTGAATTTGTGAAATTGGAATTTAACAACCCAGCCCTTCCACCAACTACAGTCACACAGAAACATCCAGGCCTTGATCTTTTTTAGCTGTGTGCATGTGTTACAAATTCCCACTTTCTAAGTGAGTATGCCAGATCTGAACTAGCACACACATTTCCATGCCCACATTCATTGCAATAAACATTGGTAGAGCAGCGTTATCATACCTGTGTGCATATGCCATCATATCATATGCACACACAGACATCCCTGGAAAGCTCCAGGTTCTTCACTCTTTCTGTAGTCTGAAAATGCAGATACTGAAAAAAATCTGTTCTCGGACAACAAGAGAGAAACTCCTGTAATTTGTTCTACTATAACGGATCCTAGTTCAAGAAACAATGAATGTAATGCCAAAATACATTTTACTCCATCTCAGTAGGGGTTCTCTGTGAATACATGTGATTCACTGAATATCGAACCATAACCATGCTTCAAACATCAAGAGTATTTGCTTAAAGCTTGCAAAAATATTTTTATCCTCGTTTCTTGCACTATTTTAAAATCTATAAAAACAAATGGCAAAACCTAGGTAAGAAATAGAATTCAACACAATTCTCAGTAGGTATCTTACAGCAGTAGAATCACAGAATCACTAAGGTTGGAAGGGACCTTTGGAGATCATCTAGTCCAACCCCGTTGCACACAGAGGGCTACATAGAGCATGTGGCACCGGACTACGTCCAAGCAGGTTTGGAAGATCTCCAGAGAAGGAGACTCCACAACCTCTCTTGGCAACCTTTTCCAGTGCTCTTGTCACCCTCACTGTCAAGAAATTTTTCCTCAAGTTCCTGTGGAACTTTTGCTGCTTGTTGCTGGAAGTCCACAAACTTGTCCTAGTCCTAGGGACTAGGACCTTCCTCTTGTCCTAGTACAGGAAACATGGTCTCCCCTCATCTTCCCAAATCATCTCGAATCGATGTTTTCGAGTGTAACAGCACTCTCAGGGGCCAAAAGGGGCTAAGGAGCCCACAGCCAGCTACTAAGCCCAGACTCTGCTGGGGAGTTACATAAATCCACAGAGGAAAGGTCACTGCTCGTGAGAAGCACATTTCTGGGTAGCCGCCTCCCCAGTGCCGGCAGTTCCTGGACAGCCAGTCTGGTTTCCCGTCGCCAGCAGACAGTGTGTGAGAGTCCACGGCTACTCCTCTCGTGCCCACCCAGTTTCACCGTCACCAACACAAGATTCAGCCAGAAGAGCCCCAGAGATGGCTGAAAAGACGCGCACAGGTGCCGTTTCGAAGCTGAACTCCAGTCGTGTGAGTAACAACATGGGCAAATAAAGGTCTGAGACCATTTTCTCTTGCTGGTGTGGTGCCCAGCTCCACGTGAGGAAGCAGCAGGCCTACCTGCTTCCCTTCATACCCCGGCTGGTAGGGTGCGGAGTCAGGGACTGGAACAGCAGTATGGGAGAGACACACAGGGACAGAAGAGGAGGAGCATCCAAGTCACCAATTCCAGAGAAGATGGGGGTCTCTGCACGGTGGGACAGCACACAAGCCAGGAAAGGAAATGCACGTTTCTAGCTAACGTAGCTTCCTCAGGCCCCAAAGGGCAACTAAACCCACTCTCCAGTTAACGTTAACAGATCCCAAATAGATTGGTCACCCATGCATGAACTTAGATCAATTTAATATAATAAATCTCATTAATTCATAGCGAAAAAGTATTCATGAATTCAAAGTATTCATAAACTTTCATGGCTTTGTAGTACATGGTTATGCCAAGCACATACAAAGAAACAGGCATTATTTTAATAACATGAATGGAACTTATAAGTTTGTGAGGAACCATCAATTATATATAGTAACCACTTAAGTATCAAGACTCAGAGCAATTTTATTGTATATATGAATATTCATACATATTTTCCTCAAAGAATAGGAAAAAAAAAAAAAAAAATGTCCTGAGCACACTTCCCTTCCCATTTTCCTAAGAAAAGACTCAACTCGGGAAATAATTTAGTAGTGCCCTGAAGAGCTAGCACATAATTAGCATGAGTTCTTTTCACTCAAGAAAACAACACAAAGCCTCCTGAGTCCTCTTTTAATGCAAGACCAAAAGGTACACCGCCTCTGTTCCATCAGCAATATCTGTAAGCTCCTTCAACATCACACATTTGCTGCTGAGCCAGTTGCACAGTCCTGGTTTGCTTTAGACGACTGCAACGTTTCCAAAAAATAAAGCAAAGCATGCACGCTGATAGCCAGCACATTTAGCATTTGCTATTACCGTAGCTTTTTGTAAGAGACCAACATTTTTTCCCGGTGCAATTTGGGCGTCAGATTCTTTGAAAAGAGTTGTTCTGTGGAAGCCAACTCCTCCTGTTAAACCACAGCAGCCACGTGAGAATTTTTGGTCACAGTCAAAAGATAGTAACTGTGAATGAATGTTACTCACTGTGGCAATACTTCCTCTTGGTTTTGGCTTAGTTAAGTTACACTTCTAAAGTGAAAACAGTATGTCCTACTGCTTCCCAGGTACAGAATAGTTGGATCAGGGTAAGACCAGGAACTGGCCTTACTGCAATAAGGAACAACTAGTATGGGAGAATTTCACATGGATGAGCTGCTTGGCAGGCACAAGCAAAACTAGATTGTGCTGCATTAATTCTACTTACATTAACAGGAAATTCTTTACATTGTAGAAGGATATTGTTAGAAACTATTTTTCCTACATCTTAATAGTTTTAAAAGCATTCATTTTACATTTCTGGATCAGTGTAGAAATAGTTAAGCCTAGAAAAAAAATCAAAGCAAAATCTAGATCACTGCTTCCCACTTCCCATTTCAAGTTAACTTTCACATATATCAAGGAAAAACATAAAAACAAACATTCTTTTATGACCTTCAAGGCTGGGTTGCTGAACAGAATGATTTCTATTCTCTGCTTCAGATCATCGCAAGAGACATCCACAAGGAATATACTGTTAAACAACACTATAGAGAGGCATCACAGTGCTAGACAAAAGATACAGGGCAAGGAGACCCAAAAAAAAAAATCACTTGCAGATCAACACATCAACTTAGATATCACTGAAAGGGAATTGTGGAGCCATTCCCTGCCCCTCCAGAGAACAGTAAGAATACTGAAATAGTCTAAAAACACTAAACCAACCATTTCAAGATTGCTGTAAGTAATTAAAAGTGCCTCTGCAAGTGGTGGTCCTATGCAACTGAAAACCTACTTCCCCAAATAATTTTGCAGTCAGATCAGTTCCCGGATCCAATTCAGTCCAGACCTGCAGGAGTGCTCATACAAAGACTACACAACCGCTTTGCTTAAAGGACAGAACTGCTTAAAGCACTCATAAAAATTCAGCCTAAGATTTAGGGCAAACAAAACAACACAATGGTGTTGTTTAAGCCATAACTTCTGGAAGAAAGTATGCAACAAGGCTTTTAAAAGAAAAAAAAAAATACTGCATCATTTGAACTTCCAACAGGAAAAGAAAAGCTATTTCAGCAGACAGCAGTGCATGAGAACAGGCTGGCCAAGAATAAACTGAAACTGGGTGTTAAAAGCTTTCTGACCGTCAAAGGCCTGATGTCCTGAGGCAACTTTCCAAGAGAGGGAGCAAAGTTGAAAAAATACAAACAAAAGACCCTAGCTAATTTCATTCAGTAAGCCTTATAAAATTTTATCTAATATTATGCAGGCTTGTCAGTGACCCAAAAGGCTCTTTCCTGTTTCAGGAGCTATGGACGTCTTCATGAATTCAAGACAAAAATGTTTTCTCCAACAACAGCCACTACTTCAGCCTCCTGGCTAGAAGAACTATGTTGCTTGTAACCACTGCACACGTACCGGGGAAGGAGAAAGAGGTGGGGTGAGAAAGGACTGCCCCGAACCCATCCAAGCTGCATGCAGGATGCATAGCAAGCAGGCTCTGAGACCAGCAAGGAAAGGCCACAAGCCTCCTGCAGCAAATCAGCCCTGATTAGGTGGACAGAAGTCCTCAAAGAACACATGAAAGCAGCAAGGGAATTACGAATGGCAAGAACAGCAGAACTGTGACTCCTACTAGGGCATTTCAATAACACAATTTCTGCTATTTCCAGAGATAGGCCAGAATTCACAAATTTTGTGCACATTACTATCACAAACCAAATAGGATCGAGAAACAGGAAATCCTTCCTTTCATTCTCAAGTTATTTATTGCAATTAAGGCTTGATATCTTGGCAGATTCTTCAATGCCTATAAAATCTCTCAACCCTGAAGTTTTTGCTTTTAGCAACAGAAAGAGCCGATGTACCCTCCTCTAATAAAAGTTCTTCTGCCGGTGTAAGCCAGAGCAAGATGAAACTGCTGAACTTTGATATAATTTATAATAGTTAGGAATACATATTATTTTGCATTTACTAGCTTTACTGTTGTAAAAAATTATGGGAGAGCTTTCTGAAGATGTTTTTAGTAAGGAAGGAAACTCTACCACCTGTCAAGAGAGGTGCATATTCCAATAGTTTCTTCTGCCAAAACCACCTTTTTAGCCCAATGACAAGTTGCTACTGGAAAACCTATATAATCCCATGTAAGAGAGCCTCAGAATGACATTTTCATCTACAGACTTGAGCATCACATGTGTCAAACCCAATTTTCAATAGTTGTACTGCTACAACAAAATGCTTTTTTGCTTCTATCAAAATTGCCTAAAATTCTGACACAAAAGCCTGATTGGTGATAATCTGAAAAAGAAATTAAATAGAAATTTCTGATTCATCAAAAGTAGGAAGTCAGTAAGAAAGATTTTGCTTTTCACTCAAATTTCTTTTTTTTTTGGCTTTTTAAAAGTTGGTTTAACCTGTCAGATTTAACCTATTTGAACATCTACGATGTTCACTTCTGTCACTTTGTTCTTATACTTTGAGTTAATAAAAAATACATAGCGTCAAAAAGAAAAAAAAATCTAAATCATAATTATTTTGACAGACTTTTTCAGATTTTCTGATTTACTGAGCTCTAACTAAAATTTCACTTTAATCAAATTACTGAAGAAATGTTTCAGACTTATAACATTCTCACAAAGCACAAGAGCTATTTTCCAAAGGTGTGCCACTTAAACACCTCCTCACACTCCAAGTGCCATGTACTATGCTAAAAACACTATCCGTGTCAGATAATCAAATACAGAGGAGGCAGGGCAGAGGAGACAGTTTCCTTCACGCCGTGCATCTCAGGAGGGCAGATATGAACAGAGTCCTGATTTCTCACGTGACAAGGGTGTTCACAGGATACGCTGCCTCCACTTTTGCCCCGCTCCATGTCTTCTTCCATAAAGATCATGTGTTCAGGAATGTTGGGCAGCACCTCACTGTGTTCTAGTAATACCGCTTAGCGCTTCTCAATATGGACATCAATAAGGCCCAAGGAAAGCCTTCTCACTAACTTGCCAAGCTGCGGCAGATTTCGGTGCCCAGCAGCTCAGAGCCTGAGCACGCTCGGCTTTGTGACCAACGGCCACGAACTTACCTTTTCACTACCAGCTTCAGCGTCTTGTGCGAACCTTTCACCAGGCAGATGGCTTCTTGTCGGAAGCCAGAGAGGCCCACGTCGTTGATGCCAACAATCTCGTCCCCGGCCAGCAGCTTGTCCACAGCTGCAGCTTTGCTCCCATCTTCAATCTGAAGAAAAAGCGTATCACACGGCAGAATTACTGAGGTTGAACAGTGATATCTTTAGAATAAGATAACGAGTTTTCAATTACTGGTTTCATACAATAATTGCTACGGTAATTAATGGTTAAAATAATTTAAAATTACATTTGAAAAGGCTACAAAGCAAAAATAACGATACACAAGGCACAATCAGGAAGGAAAGAAAATGTAACAGAGGAAATTTCCTGATAAGACTAGAATGCTCGGTGGAGACTTGGGAGTCAAAAGCATTTGGGATCCTGAGCTCTGTTCAGTATACTACAGTTAATCAAACTTGCTAATAGAGCTTTAGAGAGATATTTTAATTTTTGATTCTTTAAAGAAGGTAACCAATAATATTAACTATATACTCAGTAAACATATAGTTAACTCCCAAAAGGTCTGGCATGTGATTAAAACTCAGAACACTGTGAAATAAGTTGGTATGGAAAATTAATTTTTATCAGACATATACTGTTTAGGAAAACATCTGAGAATTTACAACCTATATGGCTAATAGGCAGTTCTGGCTATAATAAAACGCAAAGGTAGGAGATCCAAGAAAGGAAACCGATGTGACACACTGCTGAAAAACACAGCAGTACTATGGGAGAATGGAAAATTGTTTTGCTGCCACTAGTATTGCTCTCATCTGTTGGTTTTTTTTTTTTTTTTTTTTTTTTTTTTTAAAAACAGAGTTATTCATAACATGCACTGAAACACACATATGATAAATTAAGGAATTCAGGTTTTGGCAATTCTCATTCTGATGCAGAAAAACACAGCCCGTACGAGTTACACATTTTTTAAATTTAAAGGAAACCCCCAAAGCTTGATCAGCCAGACTGACAAGTACCAACATTGATGTCAAATATAGCTGCAGGTGTTGAACACTTTGTAATTCAGACCTTTGGCTTTTTTAGTTTCTTCCCTTTTCTTTTCCTGTCAACACAGCCTCCAGCCTTCCAGTCACTTGGGCTCATGATCTAGGAATTTAATTTTTTATTTCTCCTCCACTTGCTCACAATCCATACCTCACCTCTTCTTATAGATTTGACACTTGCCTTCAAAGCAAAGATTTTCCTTTATGTCTTCATTATATTTTGCCTTGACTACTACACTATCTCTGGCTCACACTTTATTAAATACCAGCAAGCCTACAAGGAAAAAATCTTTATAATTGGCTTAGGTGCAGAGAGCTTCATAAAGAACTGCCACCTTCTCCGACACCAAAGTCGATGAGCCAGGAGATAAATCCACAGGAAACAACTTCAGGAGCTCTGGAGCTCACACGGCAGGTTTTGGGGCACTCCAACAACAAAAGTCCACATTAAATAACTAATGAAATAAGCAGTATCTCTTGATGCAAGTACATTAGCATGTCCTTATAAAGCACAGCCATCTTACTGCATGCAAATTAAGGCTCTCTACATTTAGTAGAAAATGGGGTTCTTAAATACCTTCAAACCCATAAATCCAAGCCAACAAGAATGCCAAAGATGAGGTTTAGTTTTGAACCCCACTCTGAAGCCATGCTTATTGATAGTAATCAAGTAATTTAATTTCCAAAATTTATCCCAGAAAAATACGGATAATTAAAGACCTCAGCACACCTACTTTTCAAGCTACTCCCTGCCTCTGACCCGCTTGCATATCCCCTGAACATCAAGAATCTACCAGAATATCGACTCCACAGTTCAGATCTACAGTAAAGTTGAAAGCAAGGAAGCTACAGGAGAAATCACTTACATGTAAGAGAAAAGTTTAGCCCAGTGGTTTTAAGTCCTGAGTGGTGCCACAGAAGAAACCCTGAGGTCAGTCAGGGCTGAAGAGATGGACGAGCAACCGGGGACCTTTAGGCCTCCTAAACAGGCAGTTTCAAACCCTTCAAGAGCTCAGAGGCATTTCTGGATTACTTCTAAACACACTGCATTTGAAGGTGTGAAAAAGGGAAAAAAACACTGAGTTAGAGCAGGGTGGAACCGCTGCTGGAACTGTTGGTCACACAGCACCGGGGCAGGGAGAGGAGCTGCGGCCCCTGTGCTCGCCGCGAGGCACCAGCCTACCCAAACGGTGTAGGAAGCTTGTGTGCTGCCCCCAGACCGTGACAAGGGCTTTTGGGCTTTTTTTCCCTCTTTAAGGAAAAACAAAAAAAAACAAAAAAACAAAAAACAAACAAACAAAAAAAAAAAAAAAAAAAGCGGTCTCCTAGGGCTCCCAGGAATGTTCATTGTTCCCAGGAGCGTGTTTGTTTTTCCTTCGGGCTGGCAGTGCGCGGCCAGCAGCGGGTTTGCAGTTACCCCCTCCGAGTTTTCTTTTCTGCGGGGAGGCTCCACATTCCACAGGGCGCAAGCTTTCCAAAAAGACCCAGTCTGTCCAAAACAACAGTAATAACAATAATAAAAAAAAAAAGGCGCAAAGTCGGGGCACTCCTCAGGAAAGCTGGAAGCGGCTCTAACGTGACACCACGAAGGGAGGGTGACTAGGGAGAATAAAAACTATACATCCCTTGATGGTGAAAACCTCCTTGAGCCGAACAAATGTAAACGTAAATCTTTCCTACTAGTTTTGACTCACATCACTGAATGGCTGCCTGGGTGTGATTTCACTTGACAGTGCATTTTTAGTGGAAACACCTCCCTTAGCTAGAAAGGAAAAACGAGATTTCTTGGGATACACTGAAGTCTTTTAATCGTGACAGCTAAGAAGTCACGGACTTTTCATCCATCTAAAGAAACACAACCGAAAACATCCCTGAGAAAACGACCCTTCCAAACTGTTGCGCCGCCCACCTTCCTCTTCTGCCCAAACTTGCACGGTGCCATTCTAGGGTCTCTCTCAGGTTTTCTCCTATTATTTTCACCATTTACAGTTTTTATTTGTTGTTTCGTTATTACACTGATAACTTTACTTCACATCCAGCCTTCCCTAGATCTGCAAATCCCAGCCAACATACATAAATATTTTAGCACCAGAAAATGCACTTGAAAATTTCACGTCTCAAAATCGTACGCTTAGGATTTAACTCCTCAAGTTCAAAGCAAATATTCATGACAAAGTATTTTATCTAACACACACCCAATATCTTCCTGAATTCCAGACATCCCGAAAAACTGACTATCCCCAAAAAAAGCCTTGAAAATGCAGAAGAAGGTTTTAAGATAAAGCCTTTCATGAAAAGCCATCAAGAACAGATCTATCCCTGCTACTGATCAGGCATCGGGAAGATACAACTGAGCCAAATCCTCTCTCTGCGGATCCTCTCCTCAGTGTGCAATATTTGGAAGAGCTTAGTGTCCTTAAAGTATACATCTTAACATTTTTATAGCAACACCAGGAAACAAAACCTCAGCCAAGATAACTAACACCCCTATTTACTTATAGATAAAGGATCTGAACCTTCAAAAAACATGTGCAATTACCCCACATATTTCGTATAAATAAAGGAAGAGTTCTAGAAACTCCCTCAAGCTGCTCTTTTAATATGTATTAGTAAGTTATACCCCTCTTATTATGCTGCATTAGCAAGAATAAACAGCATGACTTTCTATCTTTACCAGGGATGCTGATATTACTACAGAAGTGTGTTTTCAAGAGGACAGGAAGAGGATGTTTGTTGATAAAAAGCATCTATTTAGACAATATTCAACTCTCACTTTGCTCTCCCCAATGACCTCTCTGTGACCATGAGCAAAGGCAGATTTTGGGATATATTTGAGGACTACAATCACTGATTTCTGCGGTTATAATTGTAACCATACTAACTGCTGGATCCGCCCAAATTTATATTTGCTTATAAAAGATATCCCCAAAACAGGCAGTGATGCCGATATAAGATGCACATGCAGATAATGGTTAGGACAAAAATAATACTAATGGAAAAACATGTTTTGTAGAACGTAATTGGGGGGGGGGGGAGGAGAGCAGACCTTCCAGAACGAGAGAGGGAGAAAAGTGTAATAGCCAGATACACAGACATATTCAAAGGACACTTACAAGTCTGTATTCCCACTTCCAGTAATGTGTAAGAGGAGGGAATAAATAATGGCCTATGTTTGTAACTTTAAATGGATGTAGGGCTGACAAAGGTCCACCACTTCTGGAACGTGATCCATTAACTTCTGTGTTTATCAAGCCTGATGCTTTACTTTAAATGCCCACATTCTTCTATATACACCTGTATAAACAAGCAGGAGTCAAGTTGGGGAAGTGCAGTGTCACACGAGATATCAAGTTTCGTTTACAAATGATGACATTGCATCAGTTTCTTGTCCGTTCTCTCTTTGGACAGTGTGGGAGACGGGATGAAAACTCAAACCCAGAGACACACACAGGAAAAAACAGCTCTATTTATCAGCATTCTGCTATCAACAATGATAAACTATTTTATCATAATCAGCAGTCAAGAACTGACCCTGTAGTTGTTTGTTTTCCTAACATCCAATATGATTATTTAAAAAAAATCATTTTCAAATGAGATCTTCAGAACAAGTAAAATTGAAGGAAATGTTAATTATTTTGAGTTGCACTGAGTCATACAAAGGAGAAAAATCTTCACAGTTAAAGCTTGGCATTTGTGCTATTTGGAGGAAGCAACAGACAAGTAACAGAACCGACACCACCTGCAGATCCCACCTATGCGGTAAAGAGGTGCAGTTGTCCAAACGTGCCCAACCGAGGCAGGATAAACAGGGGTGCAGAGGGCAGCAGGACCAAAGCAGCCCAAGGAGAGCAGCCGTCTCGGGCAGACATGGGGGCCGCCGGGCCAGGCTAACCCGCCCCATTTTGTATTTCAACATCCCCCTCTCCCGCTTCAGACTGAGCACGTGGCCGTTAGAGGCACGAGAGGCGAGGCGCATGCCAGGGCTATCCAGGTTTTTCTTACTTCGGCGGCGGCGCTTCCTTCCCGCAAAGCTACGCGGGACCGGGTTGGCGGACGCCGCGCGGCAGCGCCAGGGCAGCCGCGGTGGCCGCGTGCCCAGGGCTGCCGGCGAGCAGCGGGTGCCGGGGCCCCGCTCTGGCAGCCTCTCCGCCTTCCATCAACAGATGGGGCTTAAAAATCGATTTGGGAGCATTTTTTTAAAGGCGAGAGTTCAGCAGCAGGACACAGTCTAGCACGGCCCTTTCTAATTGCTTTTTCTTGGGTGTATTTAAACATGTGGATACTTGCCGTTTTTTTTTTTTTTTTTTTTTTTTTTTAATTATTAAGAAAGCATTACATTTTGAAAAGTTGTCACTCAGTACGGTTCTTTAAGTATTTATTCAGTTTTTATAATTGTGTCCACTCCTGCTGTTTTGATTAAGGGCCTGCTGCCATTTCCACTATAACAGACGTTTTTTTGTGAGGGATTTATTACAGCTGTAAAAATGACTCCAGCCTGAGAGTTAAATTCAGAGTTCCTCGAACCAGAAGCATTTCAAAAGTTAAAAACAAACAAAACCCCCTCTATTTCCCTTTAAAAAAATAATTACACAAACCAAATAATACTTTATTAGTCTTTTCTAAATATAAAACAGATTACGGTTTCTAAGAGGAGACTGCTACTATACCTTATTCTATCTGGATCACAGGAGCACTGCAAATTAAAGAGGACCACCTACTGTATTTGAAGGTTAAGAAGAGTATATATGAATCTTTGTTCCAAGATGCTAATGATCACAATTTACATATGAAAAGTAACAGGAAGTAAGACTTTAAAGGTTTGTAGGTTCTGAAAACTTAAAAACACGTGCTGCTGTTTTTTAAAGGTTTGTTAAAACTGATCGCACTGTTTCAAGAACTGAAGTTGGGAACATTTCCCGTCTGGAATTTCTTTAAAACAAACCAAGGCGACACACCCTGCCGTGAGGACCTGAGAGCAGAGGGCTAACGCACGAGGGAAAGGAAGCTGCGGCTGCCCTACGCTGGGCCTGCTTCTCTCGTCCTTAACGCCGGCGCTTCGCTGGGCAAACTCTAGCGCTTCCAGGTAAAATCTCCTTGCTCCAGCTCGGGGAGGTTTGTCAGACCCTTCCCGAGGAGCGTGTTCCAGGCGTTGACGCTGGCACAAAGCGGAGCAGCGGCCTTCACGCGGCCCAGGCGCCCAGACCCGC
>VZSV01000020.1:492893-522008 GCA_013398735.1 Nothocercus julius | reverse complement strand
AAAAAAAAAAAAAAAGGAAAAAAAAAAAAAAAAGGCAAAACCAGAAGCAAAAATACGCTTTTACAGAGACTCGTTTGGCCAGAAAGCTGGGAGGCACCTCGGCCTGCGAGCGCTCCCGGCTACCCGTGGCGGCCTCAAGCACAAGAAGGTTCCGCTCGCGGAGCTCCCGTCGGGCCGCGGCGCTGGGGCACGCGGAGGCTCTTCACGTGCGCAAGGGCAAGCGGGTTTGTTCAGCGCCTTGACGCCCCCTTCTGCAAACAGGGCTTCGCACAGAAGGTCCTGGGAGCTACTCGAGGCTCTCACAAGCTTCCCGTGCCCGGCCGCGCCTGCGGCCGCACACCCATGTCCCGCGGTGAGCGACCCGCGGCGCGAGAACCCAGGGAAAACTGAAGGACTTTGAAGGCAACGTTTCACCCTGTTGCCCTTAACATTTTCACCCTTTTATCCTTAAGTAGAGACCTTTTTCTTTGCTTTCAAGCGCTCAATATTAAGGCGGAGTGTCAGCAGCGCACTGAACACAATCTCTACGTAAGAGCTGCCTCAAGCATACACTGTGTTGAAAATATTTACAGTATTACAATACTACAACAGTTGCAATATTTACAGATGCCAAAGGCGATTAAATGCAGAGCTTGCCTTTGAGGAGAAAAAGTCTCATTGCACAAATCTTGAGCTCGGGACTCTCCTTCTGCTGTTCAGCGACTGACAAATTTGTAGCGTTAGGCTGTATATAATTTGCAAATGATCACAGCCCAAAGGCCAGACAACCTAACCGGAGAAAAAAAGGAAACAAGGCAAAAATACCCACTCAAAGGAGCCATTTTCTTCAGTGGTTGCAAAAACAATTCTGCGGCCAAAGAGACAAAACCAGCTCTCTCTCTTTTGAACAGATACCCTGGAAACATTCTAGAGCATTTCGGAATTATTTCTGGCAATGTTTAAACATGCTGAAATTTAACAAGTTTTCTTTTAAACTATTGGGAACTGCCACAGGATACTGTTCATGAAAAGCTTGATTTTTTTTTTTTTTTTTTAAAGAAAGTTGTACAGATTGCACAAGACAGGAAAGCAAACAAAATACTGCTGCAGGAGATACATTAGATTCTGTGGCCTAGCGTAAAACAACCACATATACCTAGTTTGGCATTGGAGCAATATTGGGTTCTTTTTACTGTTTCTTCCCAACAGCAAAAGAGGATCACTTCCAAAGTATCCAGCACTGGCGTGTATTTCTATTATTTAGTAAATGGATTTCCCCATAGCTCACTGAGACAGCAGGCAAGCTGAATTGAGACACGGCAAGACTTTACCAGCTTATTTCAGTGGGCTCAAGGAGCACTTTGAGGGAAGGCTTGCAGAATGACTAGGGTAGATAAGAAACTTCTTAGCTAAGTTTGGCTACTTCCCAAGATAGCAAACAGTTTAAAATAGTAGTTTGAATTTGGACAGTTATCTGCACCATGACATTTGACTAGTGCAAAAAGAAAAGTATTTTGTTAAATATTTAATACAGAATATTTCTAATACAAAATATATTAACCAAGGAAAGAGGAGGACAAATCAAATTGCTTGGTCTCCCTTAGCAGGCTGCCTAAAGCTCAAGGTTAAAGTACAACTGACCCCACACGGAGCCATTTGAACACGTGCCAGATCCATGCAATAAGTGAGTAAATTTCATGCTCTGCTAGGGCGACTTTCACATAATTCATTGACTTCATTTCAGATCAAAAGCACAAAAAGAAAAACTGTGCCGAGCATCTGATTACAGATGGCTTTTACTGATGCTTTCTACTTAATCTCCTCTGGAATGCAAGGTCGCAACCCTCCCATATTTTAAAATGGAGATATATGTGTATATATATATATATGCACATTCAACTATAGTCACTGTACAAGTACTGTTTTGTTTTCTCATCTGAGCAGTACAACCAAAGCACTTCGCTGTAGCCCAGATCCCCACTCACACAACACGAGCGTGGCTGTAACCTTCAGATGTGCTCATACTTCCCATACTATCGCTTGCCTAAGGAACAACTAAGTTGCCTCATATTTTTGTGTTATCTCTATTTCTGTTTCAGCCTGCAGAGGTGGAAGGGCCACAGTGGCGCTCCGGGCGCTGTAAGGAAACACCTTATTCCCCTGGGACTTGCCTGCCCAGGAGAGCTGCATTATAAAGGCACATTGTTCCCTCCGCTCCTGCCCACGGAACACGTCTTTCTCCGCACAGCTTGGCACCACGTCATGGAGTAGGTTTCAAATAACAAAATCCAGAAAATCCGAGGCCTCTGCGGACTGGAGAAAAGAGCCATCCTCCTTTCCAGTCTGCAGCTCCAAATCTTAAAGGAGGATGGAAGGTTCTAATCCCATTCGTCCCCCCCAAGATATTCTCCTTAGGAGAACCTCCCTTTATCACACATCCACACAACAGGTAAAAAAAAATAAAATATTCTGAACTTCTCCTCCAAGATTTATTAAGACACTGCTGGATATGCCATTCTGTTGGCAAAGGGCAGATTATGTATCATAATTAATGCACAGATGCCAAAATTTAAAATCTGTTTTTCCTATCATTAAAAAGTTCAGCAACTGTGAGGACAAAGCTGAAGCTGGTCAAAATATTTTACTTGAAAATATGTTAAAGCAAGCATTCTTTGAAAATAAAAATCCACAGAAAAATTAGTTAAAAATCTTCTTTAGTTGGTTGTTATTATTGTATTGACCCTCTTTTACTTGGTAGGCAAAAAGGAAAGGAAGTGAATAGAGAGGAAGTTTTTTTGCCTTCCAATTTAAAACTCTAGATTTTTATTTTTCAGTAGGTGTCTTGTGTCTTATGATCAGTGCTTTTTCAAATCACAACTAATAATTTCAGTAGCAATAACAACATCATTTCTTCCATACAAAAGAAATTCTTTTTTCTCCTCAGTACAATGTATAAAAGTTTTAATATAAGGCAGTTCTGGTTCTCCGAATAAACTTTGAACTCCAGTAATGTTGAAGTCTCTTGCGACCTAGCATTATTCTGGATGAAAGTAGATCAATAATCCTAGAAAAGTCAATTGCATGGGTATTTTTTCTTTTGTTCTTGAAGGGGTCAAGCTCTTGGACTTTGAGACCTCCTGTTTTCACATTCTTAACTTATTTGGCTAGAACTCGCTGCACTAAGTAACTCTTTGATTCACAGTTAAAAATGTGAAAGGTTGATGATGTTGTTCAGGTAAAGGTAACCTTCATCTGAGGGACATTTCTTTCCTATTTATGTTCTCTCTAAGCGCACATACCATGTGCTTGTATATGCTACAGGTGTAGCAAACTACAACTAAGAATATTTTCAGGTTCAAAAGTCAAATCTCTCCAAGATTAGGAAACGGAGGCCTGCAGTTAACTGCACAAACAGTGAAAAGCTTGCACCATCATGCTCTGAGGGGCTCGGGCAAGCAGCAGCAGCAGCTCGGGCTCCTGAGCACTGTAAGAACACAGTTCAAGGAGACTGTTTCTTCATTCAGAGAACTCAGAATTTAAGAATATGGCAAGATGCAATGCAATTAAGCAGAACACTCCACACCTGACATTTAATTTGTGCCAGATTTTTATGATAGCCACCACAACAGAAGAGAGTCTTACAGAAAGGTTAATGAAGTAGTGACTTAAGCCTTTATAGGGAGCATCTGGTTCAAAAGAAATACAAAGATAATAAAAATATCTTCCCTAAATAAGCAAGCAACTGAAATTAAAATTTTGGCCCTATAAGAAGGAGGAAAAAAAAAAAAAAAAAAACCACAACTCCATAGCAGCTTAGAGAAGGCAAGCTCATTATCTTTCATATAACAGAGCCAATGAAGAAATAGAGAGGCAGTGCCAATGAAAGCAACAGTATTTTCAGTTCTTTCACACCCTTCCTGATCTGCTCTACAGCTTTCTGCCACCAATCAGCAGGTCCAGTGATTTGATCTTCTGTACAGATGGTTCGATGGTTCCCAAAGCTTCCTCTGCTGCCTCCTCAGCTGAGAAAGTGCCCCCAAGCACGAGGACAGAGATGGGATGAAGGTAAGAAATCACAGACCTGCTCTCACGCTTGAAGCATGACCAGGCCACCTTTTCAGGCAGTCGCCCTCGAGTGCCAGGTGGGCCCTCGTACAGAGGAAATCTTCACACCTCAGACTTCGATAGGTCTCTGCTGATCACATACAGCATTTTAAAAGAGTCTAGATAGGTACAAAGATGGAAAATAATCCAAAAAAAAAAAAAAAAAAAAAAAAAAAAAAAAAAAAAAAAAAAAAAAAAAGGCAAAAGGCTCTGACTCTGGGCTACTTAGTTTCACTGTCTGACTGTCCCCATAGTGTAACTTTCCTCCTTAGATGCACTCCAACAGATCCACTCTGAAGCTCGCTGTTTTCAACTTACACCTGAAGGTCGTCTCCTGTGATCCCAGTAGGTCAAGATAAGGTTGTATTTTCAAGAAGCACATTCCTAACAAATAATATCATTTAATACTTACTATATAATTAAGTATGCTGCTCAAATTCTCAAAACACACCAGAACACACAAAAATGAAACTGTGAACACCGACAGAAAAGCTCTAAGGCTACGATACTGGGGAGAGAACTGTGCTTTTAACTCCAACTAATGCCAAAAAAAATCATCTCTTGTGATGATTTTGATGAAACTACGCCAGTTTGCAGGGTGACCAACTCCCTGAGTTTCCAGCACAGTTCAGTGAAAGAAGACATTTTTCTCTAGGTTACTCCTAAGGCTCTTCAAGAGCCCAGAACCCCCCACACTACTGGAGTTTTGAGATGAACCTGTGGCCAACTTGGACTCAGCAGTGTGCGAGTTGCAGACTTGAGTCATTCCCTTTTCTCCTACTCCAACCCAGCTCTGGCTCGAGTTTCTGTCCTGCATAATCCCTTTCAAACAAACAAATATGTGGGCAGAGGGGGAGCAGGCAGAACAAACAGACAGTTTTCCTCAGGGGAAACATCTAGCACCTCACTTCCTCTGCTCTGCTTACCTGCTTCATAGTAAGCCAAACTAGGAACACTGCCTATGCATAGGGCTGGCAGGTCTTCAAAAATCACAGGAAAGTAGAAATAGCTGACAAATGCTTTCTTAAAATTACTGAAGAGTAAGTCTAACACTGCAAAGCAAGCAAACAAACTCAAAACACTAAAACAACTATAAGTAAAACAATCTAAATGCATTCACAATAGAAAAAAATAAATAAATAAAAATCAGGCTCTGATTCTCAAAACCGAATCAACGAAAGAAAAAATTTGGAAAACTTTCTGAATATTTAATTTTGCAGTAAATAAAAATATTAAAAAATATGCACACACACCAAGTAATCTTGAGAAAATCATCCAAATAATCCAAGCTGTTCAAAAACCCTCTCTTATTCTCATGATTACACATATAGGTGGACAATAAAAAATTAAAAGCTCCTTCATTCTCAACTGCTTTGAGTCTTTTAGTCCTACAGTGAACAGATTAACATTAGACAGAATATGTTCCTTGGTTATCACTAATAATTACATCTGTTGCAAGAAACATTATTTATAACCTCTTTTGGAAGTCTGATCAGAGAAGCCAAAAATCCAAGACACACTAAACCCGAATTGTAACAGTCCTTCACCTTTGGGAACAGGATCTTCTGGGTCCGCCCTCAGCCACATTTAGCAAAGCTGCACAAGGCAGCCTGACAGGCAGCTCTCGTCGTGCTGTTTTTCTCCTCCACATAGCAAACCGATGATCCAGGCTGCCAAGAGGAGCACTTTTTCATGAATTCTGAATTCAAACACAAATACGGAAACGGAGATGGGGGGGGCAAGAAGAGCAGCTTCTAAACCGCCTGTGCTGAACAAGCAGCCCTGAGTGCCCCCATAGAGCAGAGGCCTCACGCTCTGCGGGGTTTCAGTTCGGTCTGCAGGGAGAGAAGGGCCAAAGAGAAGAACGTAAAAGCAGTGTTGAGCGCAGCCCAGGTCTGCGGCACAGCTGTCAGGAGGAGGCAGGAGAGCCCTGGATGTTGTACCCGCTGCATCGCCCAGGGGGGCCCAGCAAAACGACCCTCCTAGCTGGAGCTACAGGATTCCACTCGCACAACGGCTGGCACCTGGCCAGGGTAACTTGCTAAAAACAAGAGATCTGGAAAGATTAGAAAGCAAAAACATGTTTACTGCAATAACGAAAAGGGCTAGATATTCCCTCACACATAATCACCTCACTACGAACCTGTTCTCTTTTCAGCAAGGGCATTCCAAGAATAAACCCTTCAACTGACACAGATGGGAACAAGTGGGGTAAAAGTGTGTAGATGTACAAAAAAGAAAAATATTGGCCATTTAGGAGTTTTAGAAATATGGCATAAATGTCTATTTTACATTAATATTCTGTATCACTAGTCAACTTGATAAAACTGGATGCAAAAATAAAATGGGCAACTTGAGTATTTGTCAGTTTATCTCACTAAATGCTAAACAGAAATACAATTATTTCTGGGAATTTACTGGTAGCATAACGATGCAAGACAAAGCAACAGATGAGAGAACCAAAAGAAGAGAGAATCTCAGTGCAGCATAGCCTGCTTGCCATGAAAAGTAGCTCCTTGCCATGCTGTGCATTAATGAAAACTCCAGCTAGTAGCCAGGACAGCATTTCCCTGCGTCCCCCACCCTTCCCACTCCCAGTTAAACTCCCACTGATACAAAACCTTTGGGTGGAGTCATCTAACTTCTTCAAAGCAGCTTGCCTTTTTCCTAGACAAATGACTTGGCTGAACTGAAGCATCTCCTTTCACTATTTAAAAAAAAAAAACACAATAACAGCAATTGCAACAGAATTTAGAATGTTAAAAAAAAAAAAAGGCCTCTACTGAATTTTACTTCCAAGCATCAGCAAATCTTAAGAGTTTACTTAAAGACACTTATCACTCAAATATCAGCAAACTGCATGGATCATACTGAAAGCAAACCAAACCACATAAATCAGGTGACTACCGTAGCTTCCCCAACAAAATCCCAGCTCTGGCTCTTTACAGAAGATCGAGGCTGCTGAATCTCAGCCGAGTTGTTAAAAACGGCTGCATGCATTTAATTAAGTCAAAATTGAATCCAGATGGCGCATACTGTTTTTCCAATAGACTGGATGCTGTCACAAGAGGCACTGCTTAAGCATTCCTCAATGATTTCTGGCACCAGTGGCTACAAAAATCTCTTCCTACCATCTACCATACACCCCTCCTTTTCTTTTTTTTCCAGCCACCAAGCCTTTACAGAGGGTGGAGAGGAAGAAAAAAGAGCCCCTGAGATAAATTGACTCCGTGTGTGGAATGCAAGGCAAACATTCCTGTACAAATTCAGATTTATTTTCTTTAGAAAACTCCAGCTGCAAGAGAAACCCCCAATCGCAGGTCTTTGCCTCACACCCCCAAGGTCATCATCTGCCTTACAGAGAGAAAAATAAAAATAGGTAACTACACTTCGAAGGCACCGTGCAGCAGAATATGTTGATACTTTATAAATACATACAAATACAAACAAGCTGACTAAAAAAGGCCTCAGGAACGTGGAAGTGGCTGAAAGGAAATATTAACATCTCGTCTCCGGACTGCAGCACCTCTCAGTGAATGATGATACTGGAGGCTTTCGCGGTCAGCGTGTAGGCAGTGAACTCCCTCCGCTGAAAACACAGCAAGTTATCATCCGAGTGTCGCCAGCCAAAGCTAGACCCGACAGGGCCAGATCCAGGTGGGACATTTAGTGCCAACGCTGCACATGGAATTAACAGAGAAACCGGGAGCTCTAACACTTGCCGTGCTCCTCAGTCCTAGCAGTGTATTTCTGGAAGGTGGTAGGGATGAAGAAAACCCATCAGAAGCTAACCAGTTACACCCGTGAAAAGCATACAACTGGTGAAACAGCTCTGCCTGGTTTTAACCTTGAGATTTTTATGTTCCACAATTCCTGAAACAACTGCCATATTGCTCCTGAATGGACTCATGAAGATATTTAGAGCAAACGGTGGGAAGCCACCACTAAGCTCTGTGAGCAAAAAGGCAGGCTCAGAGGCCCTTACTCACATTCTCTGCCTCCATCAAATTACTCACAGAGGCAAATGATAGCCTGCATATCTCTTATTTTGAATAATTTAGCACAATGCACATGGACAAAGAACAGGACTATAATTTTAGGTTATTTCTAACTGAATACTCCTCTATTGAGCAAATCTGTAATTGTCAGTGGCTTACCTAAGCTCTTAATTTTTCTTATTATTTTTGTACATATACCATCTCACCTTTGATATAAAAAAAAATAGACATTTGCACTAAATATCCTTCTGCTGGTTCAGTTTGTTAAAAAATATTTCCAGCACTACTAAGAACAAAATCACATCTGCTCAAAAGGGTGGATGTGTTTAACAATTGCAGCAGAATATCCCTCTCTCCTGGTTAGTTTAAAGCTCCATTAATCTTAATGCAAAACAAAACAGTTTCCTTTAACAGCTAGATTCTTGACCTTGAGCTGTTCTGGGGCTGGAGCAGGGGGTTGGGGTAGGAGGGACATGGAGCAAGCACCACTGAGAGCTGGAGAATGAAAACATACAGAATAACCAGCAAAAAGGCAGGGGCGAGGAAAATGTCTTTCACACAGATTACATCTCCCCTGCTGCTATGGAAGCGGGGACGGTGTCACCCTCTTTATGTTTCACCCTCAAAACATGGTTGTTACTCATTTTCACATAAAGTTTGAAGGATGAATAATGGCCAAGACGATCCAGAGAAGACCAAGCGTGTACGGGCAAACAGCCCCCGAGTTCCTCGTCTCAGCACTGACCCGTGTCATTAGCCAGGAGAACAGTTACCAAGAAAACTTGCAAATCAAATCCAGGCTACTAGGCAGCATTATTTACAGTGAGAAAAAATAAGAGCTACAGATGTTTTCTTTATAGACACTAAAGATGTTTCCTATTTAAATTCTTCAATTTTCTTGATACAACACAGATTGCCTCAAAACATCTGTTTACTACATTAATCCAACTCAGACTAACTACAAAATAAGGGCATTAAATTTAAAAATACTCTTAGCAATCAACATTTGCAGGGCTTCCTACGTACAGTTTTTACCCTCCCCTACCCATTCCTTTTCCATTACTCTACCTGTTTACATTACTGAACAAATGCTTAGCACAGTAGAGCTGAGAGAGTAAAAGCTGTTCTTGTTACCAGGGAATTACTATGGAAGTGGCAGACCCAGGTGGCAGAATTAACTTGAGCCCTCTCTAAAATGGCATTAAACTGGCTGTGATTTATGTTAACACTTTAGATTGCATTAAAGCATGGTTTTCCCATTGCATCTGCAAGGAGTAAATTTTATCACCCACCACTTAATATTTACCCAGCATGTGGTTAAGAAGACGGTGTGCAATAGTTTCTGCACCAGGATTTCTAGCTCTCGCACACAAGCACCACATCACCCAAAAGAAAGAACTGAGTCCCTCAGTCAGCTTTTAGTTGAAGTTACTGCTAGAGTTAGGCTCCAAGTGGAGTAAATAATGGTGAATCCTTCAAAATCAGAGCTTACAAAAGTTTGAGGCCTTCTCTTGCAGAATTTTACCTGGACTAAGGTCTGGATTCCCATTTGAGATTCCCATTTGAGGGAGCTTTTGCTTTAGTTGACAGGCACGGTTTTATGACACCAAAACAAGGCTGTCATTGGGATTATTTATACAAATCAGGTTTTCTTCTATAGCACTAGAGGTACTGTGAAGGCTGAGTTGTTGTCTTAGCGAAAGCATATAACCCGCACTTTTGCATGAGATGAAGGAATGTTTCAGACCGTCTTCTGCATTGGCTCAGATGCATGTTGACCAAAATCATGTTTACCATACAGTTCAGCGTTGTTTAAGATCCTACACCAATTGCTCATTACTTCAGTAAGAACAGTTACGTGGTTCTTTCAAAGCTCACAGAAACTGTTATTCTGAACAACTTAATCAGCAATACTGATGCAACCAGAGCCACAGACCTAGCTTCATATACAACTGCCAACAGTTACTTCAGTGTTAAAACCCAAGGTAATCCCTGGCATGCACAGGAAGTGACAAGATCTCCTTATTATATGGAAAGCAGAAGCTGCGCAGCCTTGGTGCAGCTTTCTGTGGACCTGAGCTCATTTGGGCATATAACCCTCTTCAGAAGACTCTTCTTTCCCCAAGACGAGTCATTTGTATGAAGCCTGTTGATCCAAACCCAAGAAAGCGGCAACTAGCAGGAACACTTCATGCTAAGCAATTCTTCAACCGGGTGGCCGCCTCCATCTCCCTCCTCCTGGGCGCAGGGAAACGGCAGCAGCCGAGGGAGCCGGGTGAGCGCCGCAGGCGCGCCTGCCCTGGGGGCCGTCCACCCACGGAGGCTCAAAGTTTACATTTATCCTGGTATGCACCCAAATACGTTAAAGAGCCTAAGACGTTAAACATCAGAAGCAAATCAAACACTCACAAAATACAAGGTCTATTATTTTGGACCAACCTTGCTGCAATCAGAGAGGAATGTTTCCTTTGGCTGCCGTTACGTTCACTTGCATTTATTTATACAGAAGGGGAAAGAAAAGCACACAGTATTTTCTTACCTTTTCTTTCTAATTGTCTACAGATTGCACAAAATAGTAGAATAGTAAAGCTGGAAACTAGATTTCTGTTTTTGACTGATCCAGTAGGCAGCAAAATACTGACAACAGGATCTCTCACTTACATAACAGGGTCCATGAACTACAAAATTCTTAGTTCCCTTTACAAAAAGCTTCCATCCAAACAAAAGGGGGAAAAAAAAATCAAAGATATTGCTTTTACAATGACCCTTTTATGATGATGTAATTTATAACAACAACAGAGATGAGGACTCTGTTCTTGCTTTGAAGGTACGGAAGTCTGTACTTGGGAAGTACCGCTGCGTAAAGGCTCAAAAGACAGAGACCCTGGATAGATCAGCCTTTAAGAAGATTCTCCAGAACAAACCAGAGGCACAAACATCTTCTAATTTTTACTAATGCAATATAAAGTCTTTGTCGCGCCTATACTTGGAAGAGATCCAGAAATACCAAACACAAACGGAGCAACCCACAAAATAACGCTTTTGTTTTGCCCACCTCCCTACATTTTATTTCCAGTTTTGTTGCACTGACATTCAAGCTCCCCCAACCCAATGACAGAACCGGGCAGAGAGGCGTCTGCCGGCACCTCTCAGCGCGGCCGTGGCTTCCTTGGAGCCGCGCGCGACCCGCGGGCAGCCGGCGGGCAGCATCGTGGCCCGCCAGGACCCGGCTCGCGGCTCGGCCCTCACCTGCGGCGTCCTCTGCCGAAATGGAACTCCACCGAGGGAGGCGTTCTGCTCGGGATCTGCGCCCTTGAGCAAAACCCAGCACACAGCATAACCTTTTGTGCCTTGATTTTCCAGCAGTCTCCACTCTGGCACAAATTACCTTGAAAAAGAATCTCTATCCAACAACCTTCATTTCAGAAAGTCCACTCACAACGCAGAACTTCTTCTGAAGGGAGGGGGAACGAAATTTTAACTATGATTTTAATGGAAAACAAAAGACAGCTTCCTAGAAACCTGACCAAAGCAAACGCCGTCCACACCTGCATGTTGCTAGATAAGGCAATTATATTGCCTAAGCACTTAGAGAAATGGGGCAAAACACACAGGTAAGGATACATCAGTGGACACGGAAAGACGAAAATACTGAAAAAAAACAAAGCTTTATTAATTTATGCTTTTGGGCTCAGTGTCCCTCAAATAGCAAGCTTCAAAGACAGAAGGAGAACTGAAAAAAAGCCCGTAAGAATCATGTGACAGGACTGTTCAACAAATGCAAGTTGAGATGTGTTGACAGGAACACAACAAATAGGACTATTATTTGAGAAGTATTTGCCTTTCTAGGGAGAAAACAGGGCCAACTATCTGACTAAGCAATCATTTAATAATCACTTAATAATTTATAGTAAGATTTGGGATATGCACTCTCATTGTGCAAGTCCACACCAAAAAAAAAAAAAAAAAAAGCATGTTCAAATTTTGCTGGTAATTATCCCCAACTGGAAAATAGGATCGAGTTCTTGCATTATAAACACAGTACAGGAGCACCGCGGAATGAAAAATACAGCTGCTCATTCAAACTGCTTTGACCAGGTGTCTCTGAGATCAAGCACATCACTCACACTGCAAGCCACGTTTAATTTCAAGTAATCCTTTACAGAGCAATAATATCACATGGCTTTATTTCGTATACAGTTTTTCCTAACTTAAAATCACAATGCTGCTATTCTCAAGAATGCCAAGAACTGAACTAGAAATGTTAAGAGATCAAAAAAGGAAGCTCTTTATTTGATCTGGGAAGACAAGATCAATAATTTGAAGCTGTAATCACTAACTTTGCAGGTCCCAAGGAGCAATCAATGTATAACACGCAGGCACAGAACACGAAGCTCAGACGGCACTAACAGTTAAGCGAAACAATGTGTAAAACTTTCAGGGAAAAAACAGTGTTTCAGAGAAAGTCAGAGTAATTCACATGTGTGACAGTGGCTTGTAAAAACAGGAATAAGTAGGATAGTCACAAACTGAAGCAGCAGCAAGAGATAAGAACATAAACCCGCAACAGATGAGAACGTGACTATGTTTTAAAGCAACTGATAGATTAGCACATCTCAGCACAAAGAGCAGAGCCCCTCATTGAGCATTCTGTGTGCAACCTTGCACACTGAGCACACAGTGAAGGCAACCCAGGGAACTCATGTCCTCAGTGAGTGCCCTGAGGAACTCAGGAGCACTGCTGCAGTTCTTACCAAGTTATGCTTTACTGCGGAGATGGCAGTAGCATGCCCAGCAAACAGCCTGATTTCTGATGGCTTCTATCTCATAGTTACACTACAGCTCTTTGAAGGACTCAACATGCGGAAGAATTACCCAGGCAATACACACACACACACTTTTTTTTTTTTTTTTTTCTCCAAAAAAGTATTTGACAGTGTTTAATAGCAAAAGCTGTTTTGGAAACTGAGCTATTACAGGGTAAGAAGAAAGTCTTCTTATAAATGCCCAGTTAGAACAAAAGAAAAACCCTAAACACCCACCATAAACACAGAGATACAGACAAGCAATCGTGAGCTTACTAGGGACCTTTATCATGACAGTGCTCTGAAAACTAACACACAGGGCATTATTTACATTATTATGACAGTGCACTGAATTAATGCTCAGTGCTCAGCAACAGAGAGGAAAGTAAACAGAACATCTGGAATTATTAGAAAGGGAACGGTTCTCCCTTCCCGGTCACGAATTATGGTACTGTGTCAATCTCCCATGCTATCATAAACTGAATATTTAATGCAATCCCTGTCATGCTACCCCCAAAAGAATCCAGCAGAATTTCATGATGTAAGGGAGAACAACAATAGAGGTTGTTTTTTAGCGAGATGGACTGACATTTACATGCAGAGAATTTAATCAGGGCAAAGAACTGAGCTGAGAAAAGACATGGAAAGGAGAGCTATTTAATACGATGTCCTAGTACTGTAATACATGGATCTATATTCTGCACTACCATGCAAATACCAGATAGAGATGGCCAGTCGATATTTGTCAGAAATATAATAAAAGAAAGGCTGATAGCTATGTAAAACGCTACTTTTTTAAAACATCAGGTATGAAACACATTGCTAACAAATACTATGCAAGGCAAACGTAAAATAGAGTCAAGTAAAAAGATCTTTGTTTTGGCTGATCAATCCTACCCTGGATTTGCTGGTTGACTTACAAATACAAATGGTCCAAATACCCTTAAATTGCTAAATACTATGTATGGGGTAGGGAGAAGGGAGAGGGAAAACAACTATTTTAAAAGTATACTATGCTTCTCCTGCTCCTTCAAACCAATTCTTAATTATTAACTACCAGCTAGTTCCAAGAAACAGGAAACTGGGCCAAAGTCTGACAGAGGTCCTGTGCTCCTCCATACCAAGGATTTGACTCCTCAGACAGTCATAGTCCTGCCTGGGGATGCAGCAGCAGAAGGAAGGAGGAAATCCATTCATGAAGCAAAGAGCACATGAAACTGGCTATAGAGTAGCTACTATAAACACATCAGATGAGCAAGATGAGACTCATAAGAATTTCTTCTCTTTGGATTTTAAAATAACCATATTGTCAACAATTACAGATAAAGCACTTTTAGAAAGAGATGAATCTTCATGCTGTCCCTAAGTACCACTGTGATAGTCAGTAAGAACAGATGTTGTTTGCAACTGAGTGCACAGATTTTCAAAAACAGCACTAGAAGGCTGCAACCACACAGCAGATATTCACAGAAAAGCTATTCCAGAGAAGGGCAGAGGAGCAGCTATTAAAAAGCTCTGACTCTGGGAACTAGTACATTTATGGAAGGATACACAGGCACCCAAAGATAAAGTAAAAGAAATATAGGTGATATGGTCATTCTACAAAAATCTTTCCACTCCATGGTATTATTTAGGCTGCAAGATTCATGGCAAATTTTCATACAATGCAGTAAGATTATTATGAGCTTTGCTAATTGCCAAGTTTTTGTTAAATGCAAGTGACAGATTATAACGCAAAACTGCATCACTGTTTATTGTATTTATAAAGAAAGGATACTTACTGTTTTGAAAGCATAGCTAGTTTATCAGGCTCTGCTTTGGACTGAAGATTCACCAGTGATATCTGTTAGCATTTATGAAATAAAAATTCAGGCTAAGAATTTTAAAGCTGCATGAAGAAATTGGTATCCAAACCCTAAGTAAGTCTAGTAAATACTCAGTTGTACAAAAGCTTGAAATACTATGGCCAAATCCTGACCAAATAAAATTCTTCCAGTCACATCAATTTACGAGCAGCTTATTTAAATAGTTAGTGTAGGCTTTTGTTTTACCTGCAATTATTCCATAAATGCTCACTTAAACAAAATAAGCAGGAAACTTTCAAAAGCAACTGTAATTGAAATTAGTGTTCTCCAATTATCCTACAACTAAATTATCCCTTGTGAACCAAAAGGTATGTACTTTTAGCACTAAAATACTAGTTCCCTTAAAATATTTGAAATTTAAAATGTGAAATAAAACCACTTACATTATTTGAATAGGGAATAAGAGGCTGCTCTGAGAATACAGGGACATCTTCCTGCACTGATCATTACATAGGGACTACAGCAAGTCAAGTAAAGTATCTAGTGCTCAATGGAATATTTGACTGGCAAGATGGAGATTTTTTCCTCAACAATGCGATGCCCCATATACCATTAAGGTTCCTAACCTACATATGAAGAGCTTATCACTTACGCAAATGCATTAGCCCCATTTATTTCCTGCAGATCTTTCTCTCTGGTGCTACAAAGCAGCAAGAAACAACATTCCCCATGGAGCTGTAAAGCTGACTCCAGTATTAGTCAAGGAAAGGTCATGGTCAACAGCCTTAAGCTTTAATTCTTCTGTGTAGTTTATGATCTAAACAGGCTACCTATATAAATGAGGAGCTACATCTTGTTTTGCTAAAGGGAGCAGCTTTCACATCACCAGAGAACGTGGCGCATCCACACATTTTATTGCTGGATGGCCGTCTTTGCAAAGAGCAGGCAGGACGCTGCACAGTTCATTAGGTATCTTCCAATCCTTAGGAAAAGGGGAGTCACTGTTAGTGGAGACAGTCACTGGTTGCACAAGTGTCCAAACTCTGCAAGCTGCTGACTTCAGTGCACTCCTTGCAGGTAGACTAAGTGCAAAACTTTGCAGGCTAGTGACCCGGGGCATTACACTGCATGCATTACACACAACGGGCCCAGTGCTAATAACCTCCCTCTCCTCTTACTGCAAACACGTGAAGACCCCAACGCGCCCTGAAGGTAGCCAGCCTGGGCACCAGCTCTTCCCAGCCAGCAACATTCCTGGACAATGAAAGCCATCGCCTTTCAGGGGGCTTCCATGTGGTTTTTGGCCATTTTGCTGACCAAACAGTAACTGCTCAGCCTTACTAAAGTTAGACAAGTGGTTATGCTGCCCAACAATGGTAAGAAATAGAGGACTCTAAGATATTTTCCACTTAGAATACATCCTGCTGGCAGTAAACACAGATAATGTTTGACATTAAATGCACAGGAACCAGAAGAACCAGATCCGATTTTCCAAAAAAACGCTTCACTTCTACCATACAGGTCTCTAATCAGTGCTTGTTTAGCTTACCCTTGAGCAACACACAACACCTTAGTGCACTGGTATTAGGTCTGCTTCAAATATTCTATCTCCATGTCACTACTTGCAGTATCTTCGTAGTTGAACTGCCTGGCTGCCAACATGCAGCAAGGAGTAAAATAAAGCTGTTCTACAGCTAAAACCAGACTCGGGGGCACTTCATACAAGCTTGTTCTTCCTCACGCTGTTTTCTCAGCATGGAAGGAGTATTTTGATTTTTTTCAAGAAGCACAAACAAATCAGTAAGACCACCACAGTAACAATCCCTGTGACTGATGGAGATTTTTAGGCAGGTAAAGAGTTTTCATTGTTTTTCAAGATGAAATATTTTATAGATCTTTTATTTTCACTAGTAAGATGGGCTCTTTGAAAATAAAATGAGTAGATTTAAGAGTTTACTACACTTCAGAGTCAAATCTACAAAGAAATTTTTAACTCCAAACACTAATGTGGTACTGAATATAAGGCCAAGAATCACTGGTGAGGATGGGAAATCATGCAAAATATATAAACACACATTAAGTAGAATTAATTTCAACTCATGTCTGAGGAAACTTCATAATTTTTCTAGCACTCCTGCTAGAAAAGGAAAAAGGAAATAAATAAATAAAGACTAATGAAAGAAATTCCGTTTTTACCTGCCCTAATGCCAAAAGTGATCTGGAGTTTAACAGATGAACAAAAATACAATATAGTTTCACAGATAGTTCTGATTTCATTATCTTATATAAACAATCTTAGGATCATGAGAAAACAGAGGTTTCAAAGCTATGTTTAACAACCAACAAAGCCACATATTTTCATTTGAGGATCCTGCAAACAGATGCAATACAGAATAAAACCAATTTCTGCCTGCACTTAACCTGATCATTATCAGTCAAAATAGCTTCACTATTCTGTTCCTCTGTGATTAATCAATGGATTTTACAGATTACAGGTTCTATACTCGGCTATCATCACACAATGTCAAACTTTTTGGCTTAGAATTCCAATGTCTACTTGTGTTTTGTCACAAAACAAGCAACCGTTAACATTATAGGATTAATGCTTTAAGTATTCCCCTTAAGTTAGCCAACTAAGATAGCATGAGAAATATGCATTTCCTACAGCAGACATGTCCACTTTAAAAACAGATCATACAAAGTTTCTTCAAACCACCTCCCGACTCTTCAGAGAATGTGGATTCCAGCTGACAGGTTTTCTTCATGCAGCATCATAGAGTTTGGTTTAAGAATCGCTGGGTATATTATTAGGGTACATATCAACAAATCAGAGGGCTGAAGGTAAATATTTTTGGCAGCAGTAACTCCTGTCCACATTTTATTTCCAGTGCAAGTCCAAAGGCCTACAGCAGATATTACCGCTCTGTCTCATTTCAGAAGATCCAACTTCCTTGCATTTATGAAAGCAGAAAAGACTCAAGGGCCCTAGCAAACCACAGTCTAAGGTTAATTCTGATCTGCTGTCATTCAGGTACCTTGATGTAGAGCTCAGTAACTTGTTTTACATGAAGCAAGTGCACCTCAGAAAAACATTAAGCAACATGAAACCTACATGTGCCTTGGAAGCTTCCTTTTCAGGTTAACTATGACATTATTTCAAACATGGCAAGTCCTCATGTGTACTAGATTAAAAACCTATCATGCTTTGGTTTTGTGCAGATGTATACACTCTAGAGTCAAACTTCTTTTGACAAAGCTAATAGGATGGGTATTTTTTCCATTTCTACCAGTAAAATATATTTTCAAAGTGAAGAGTTAATATGTCTCTTTCCAGCACATGAACATTAATGAATTTTCAGCATCCTCTTCACAAACTGCAATACTGTGTCAACTGTCAGTGAGCCAAGTCACAGAGGATAAAAAAGCACCTCCTATTTATGGTGACTGTCTTCTGGCTTAGAAGATGGAGGGTCCTGTTCTCTCTCCTTCACAACAGCACTGCCTCTTTGGTCTCAGATGTTTATCTATCCACGAGAAGCTGAATCTTGGCTCTTCTCAGAGTCCCTGACTTCTGCACCCGTTCCAAGCCTGCAGGCTGCACTGCATTAAACAAGTGCTGTAACAGAGATACAGCTCACAGGTTTATTTTCAGTGCTTTAAGATTTAGGTCTGGCATTCATAAATTAAAAATTATGAACTTAGGGATTTAATTTTAAATACATAATCTTTAAATCTTTGAAGAAATTGGTATTCATTACCACAATTTTGGTCAAGGATCGGGGAACACAGGTAAAACAAAATGCATTTGAAACTCATTTAAGAAACAAAACCAACCAACCAAACAAAAAAACTCATAATTGAATTTGTGTTTGTGAATTGAATTGAATGTGCCAAAGGTCATAAAGTGCCTCTGCTTTCCTTCTAAAGCTGTAAGGTTTGAACAATAGGTGCTCATGAAGGGAAAATGCCCTTTTTGTCGTTCTGTATTAAAGCTAGTTGTTGCAGAAATATGTACCATTAATCATTCCCCTCCTGCTTCAATTCATGGCCTAATCAGAAAGAGAAATAAGTCTCAGAATATCTCGGCAAGGAGACATGTCTTCTGGTTCTTTGCTACAGGTTAAACATCACCTGGACAACTACCATCAAACACTGCAAAACAGCCACTAACCCAGGTAGATACACCCCTCTTCAGAGCTGAATCTCAGAAAACCCAAAGCTAAGACAACATCTTGGCTGCACAAGTTGCAGTAACAGAGAAAGCGGATGTGCTCTGCTGCATACCAATATTCTGGATACTTTTCCAGGTCACAGCCTTTTCCATCTACTCTGGCTTTGAATCCAATAAGCAGTTGGATTCACACAACTATACCAATAACAACAACAAAACCCAAGCACAGTTTTTCCTCTCAGTTCTTTAAATCCCCATCATTATACCATATATCTCAATACAAACAAGTGCAAACATCTTTTTGTTCCTTTGATTTCTATATTATGCTGTGATAACCAATTAGTATCTAAGCCATAGCTTGACAAAAAACATTTTCAGTCCTACTGTAAGACCCATTTCTTTAACTAACCATCAGTGGTATTTGCCATTTCACCAAAGTTGTCTGATGCTCCCATTGTGAGACAGTGTTTCCTGTGAGCAGGTGATGAATTTGCCATCGTTTGCCACGTTAACCAGTTAGGCAAAATGTTTTCCTTCTGCGTGTCAGCCTCAAACCACATTATTTTGTTAAATTTAAACCCAAATGACTCATCCAGTTTCAAGAAACAAATGCCTATGTTAAAAAAAAAAAAAAGCATTTTATTTATTTTATTTGAGAATTCTAAAGTTTCTAGAGCCCAGTATGTTCAAATGTCTACATGCTATTGTAGACATTTGTGTTGCTCAATTTTTAAACACCTAGGGCTCAGCTAGTACAAAGTCTCTGGGGAGAGCGAGTCGGCTGAAGAGCTCTGCTGAGGTAAGAGCACTCCACAGGCTCAGGGGTGTAAGCAGAGAGGTGGCCAAGGAGCAGGAGAGAGGCCATGTAAGCAAAACTGCACAGAGCTGACCGCGATAAACCCCACTTGGAGCTAGGCATGGAAATAACAGAGCAAGAGACACTGGAGGTTTTGGCTGTTTTCCTCTGTGGAATGCACTCCAACACCACGCAGGTGAGGAGAGTAATAAGGAATAAAAGTTCTTAGGCAAGAAAGGGCAAGAGTGGGATACAGTAAAAGAAATTTACAATCAAGTATCGGGAAGAGAAAAAGAAAAAAAAGAAAAAAAAAAAAAAAAGGCAGCCATAACACGGTCCCTGCAGCACGCAGGCTAAACACCCAGTTCTCCTGCAGTATTGACCCCTGCAGGGAACAACTGCCTATCCCTGCTCTTGTTCAGTTCAGGCAACTGCCACTCAGTTGATAAAGTTACATTGATGTCACTAGGCTATCACTTTTTTTTCCTCGCCTCTCATCTGCTTTAAAACAACAATAAATGCTGAGCTGGTCAATACACAAACCCACACTACAAAAATACCAAAATTACCAAAGAAATCACTCCATAGAATCATGTGAGAATTCTGTAACTAGGATAACATTGGCATCATGTTATATAGGCAGCCTTAACTTGTCTTCCTCACAACCTCACAGGAGAACATTTCAAATTACACAGTCCACTCGATACTTCTTGCTTCCCAGGATCCATTTAGGGCAGATGGGAGATACAGCTCCGGGCCTGAAGACTGCGATTCNGGAAGGACAGGCTGATTTTCATGGCACCAATTTTAATTGTTAATGATTTATAACTTAGACGCCAGTCTCACCGCTAACAGAGCCAAATGTATCCCCGGAGAATTTTGTTTGGAATGGTTTGTAGCAGACGAGGTCAAGACGGAGGCAGCTTTCCAGTGGCCAGGAAGATGCTAAAAAGATTTTTACTTCCTAAATTAGCACCAGACCTAGTACAGAAAGAGTTCAACAAATCTACAAAAAGACTTTTTTTTTTCCTTCCAAAATCTAAGACCATTGAAATAAGAAGCAATGCCTAGCAGTATGAATGGGTTACCTGTTTTCAAAGGTATACCATCAATTTTGTATTTCATTACAAAAAGGCTGAACAGAAATTTCTCATAAAAACTTCCCCACAACAAAGCAAAAACAAAACAAAGGAAAAACTGGCCACAAGGAACTGCAATTGGTAGCTGTCAAATATCCCAGAAAATTCCATGTATCAGGACAAGGAGGTAGCCATAAGAGATCCAGGCCTGGTTGCAGCATGTCATTACTTAGTGCTGTTTTAGCAAGCATTCACCTAGACTTTCACACTGGAAGTATTTACTGTAGCCCGAGATAAAGATGAGCAGAAGCGTCTGCCTTTCACCAGGATCTCAGTAACGATCAGAGGCCATTTGATCTCAGAAGAGGCAGGAGGGCTGGGTGCATTTTGGGGAATTACGAAATGAAGAAAGGGCACAGCTCTGCACGGGGACGGCTCATGGCAGCAGAAGAGGCGCAGGGCTCATCTCCCGCTGTCTGAAACAACTCGTGTTCACAGAACGGTTCAGGTTGGAAGGGACCTCTAGAGATCCTCCAGCCCAACCCCCCTGCTCCAGCAGGGATACCTGGAGCACGTGGCACAGGGTGGCAGCCAGGCGGGTTGGAAGATCCCCGGAGCAGGAGACTGAACAAGCTCTCCGGGCAGCCTGTGCCAGGGCTCTGTCACCCTCCCGACTGGGCCGCTGCCCCGGCCTCCTCTCCCCTCCCGCCGACTAACCTGCCCAGGCAGCGCCGCCCCACGCAGCCTCAACCCGGCTGCTGCCGCGCTGGATCTCAAGCGGCAAGTCTGGATTTCAACCTCCAGGTTGCAATCTGCCAAAGAAGGATTGTACAACACACAGACACAATGTCCTGGAGCAAACAGGAACCTCCAGGTAGTTTTTGGTAATGTGCAGATGAAGAAACTATGTTTTTAAGTTCAACTTGGGTTAGAAAACACACACATACACATTCCTTTCATCCTACTGAAACTTGTATCCTAGGTTATCTTCTTAAAGATGACGAGAAACCATGCTACCACCATTAGTCTTTAAGCCACTGTCGGTACATTTCTATCAAGGAGATCAAGAAGTATGAAGCAAGTCACAGCCCTGAGAAATAAATGGTCAGCAGAACTGTATGTTTTGGCTATAAAATCTATTTTCTTAGGAAGCTTTATTGTTAGTAAATGTTTCACATTTCCCAGATTGAAATGTCAGGTTGGCCCTTCCTATAAGAAGGCTGTAGCAGGGTGTTTTTCCCCCTCTCGCAGAAGTGCTGACAGACTCTCTCACTCCGTTAGTCTTTCCCACTTTTCAGACGCAGCGAGAGCATCTGTGCATTCTGGGTAGGTAGTTGAGTTTAATTTTGTGAAGCAACATCTTAATTGCTCACTTCAGTACGTTATTTGTAAAGAATGTGGAGATACACAAGCAACAAGCCTTGGTTTCTGCTGTGAAGAAGGATTTGTTCCTGACCAAACTGCACATTTCTAGCCTTTTAGGAAGGCTGTTTTTACATACTCCTAGGTTTTCCATCTTCAGGGGGCTAGTTTTTTTTTACCGTAAAGACTATGCAGTCTTTGACAGCATGACGCTTCAGTGCTTCTGGTCTCGGTTTTGACATATACATGAGAAAGAGACCCTTGCAAAGAAGGAAAACTGTTATTCCTATTCAGCCACTGGAGAGTGATCCATGGAGGTCATACAACTGCGCGCCAGCACAGAAGCGATCGGCGGCAAACGGGCGATTCATTAGCAGGTCTCCCAATTTCCAGGTCACTAAGAGGCACCACATGCCTCTCTGCCGTCACTTTTGACTCACCTACACCTCCGACGTATTAGGTCACGGCTATGATTTTTTTTAGACGAGGATTTTCTCGATCGGCCAGAAGACATTCAGTTGAGCAACCCGAGACTTGCCCAAGAGATCTCCCCGCCACCAGATTGAGCAATGCCAGAAACTATCCAGGCGGGAAGGTGCGCTGGGGCAGTGCCCCGGCCTCCTCCCTGCCTGCACAGCAGGCTGAGGAGCTGCCAGAACGTGAAGACTGCAGAAATAACACTTATTTTACAAAATACCGCTGGAATTTAAGTTTTATAAACTGGGGGGCAAAATAAAGGATTTTTCCTCTTTTTCAAAACAGGAAAAAGGAAAAAGACAGGAAATACATTCTTGCACATACTAGAAATACAGTTTAAAAAAGGGGGAAAACTTTTACCATATAGCTTTTAAAATTTGCCCTAGTAATTTTGAAAAAGTAGAAATAACCAAATGGCATCAGAACAGCATTTAATATGTTAAATAAATACCAGATTCTTTTCCAGCCCTGCAACAAGACATTAACTTTTTATTTTACAGCAGCCTTTATATTTAGAAATAAATACACTGAAGTGCTGTTATGTAAGAAATAAATTTTAAAGTATTTAAATTAAATCCTAATTTTGAAATTATATTTCTCTAAAATCTACTCTTTATACTTAACAAACACACAAAGCTTAAAGTTTTACCTGAGCTTATGTCTTTCCATATGTAAACACATAAAACAAAATACCTTATGTCAATAGAAAGCATTTTCTTTTTGTTTTTTTATTGAAATGAACGACTGTTAAAAGGATGCTTTCTTACTCCTTACCAAAAAAAGGCAACTGTATGTATCTCTTATGAGAATATAATGTTCTCCTTTTATCCAAATCAAGAAAATATTTATGTATAGAGAAAAAAAAAAAAAAAGTTATTTACCATGTTGTATCTTTTTTCACTCTTCAGAATCTAACTATTCATCAAGAGCTGGAGTATTGGATATATCAGACCTCAGCCAGCTACCCACCCACAAGTCCATTTTTGCATCTCATTTGTTTAAGAAAATTAATCATGATGACTAACTGATACTGTGTAGGAAGCGTTTCACTTCCTTCAGCATGAAATCATGTTTCTGCAATACTATCTCAAATGATTGATTATATTTTCCTCTATATTTTCCTCTGTGCAGCTCCCAAATAAAATCATTGTTAACCCCACCACCAACAGCAGCAACTTTTTTAAGTATTCACTGAACCAGCATCAGAAGTTTGATTCCTGAAGGATGCTGAATGGTTTTATACATATTTGGGGAACTGGGAGATACTGCTTTGCTTGATGGATTAAGCATGTCACAGCAGAAGGACTGAGGGTGCTGCACTTGCACTGCAACAAAGCTCAGTTCAACTTCACCTCTCCAAAATTGATGGGAGATATCTACCTCTATTCTTACCATAAAACTAAACATCCCATTGTGCTAAAGGATACATGAACACACAAGTGAACTCCCACTTGGACACAGAACTCAAAATCATGGGGACAAAAGTAGCCTAAACCTTGGAAACGGGTTGACAGAATAGCCAAGGGCCCAAGCGCTCTGTTATGGCGCACGGGAAGCAGCGCAGACACGGCGACCCCCATGCACAACAACGGCACTTCCTCACGATCCAGCATTTGGTGAGAGAAGTGTTTGCAAGAAGGGATGGAATCAGTGAAATCGCACGGCTGTCAGCCAAGGGGAGACAGCCCGGAACTCTCGACCTCTTCAGCAGAGATCTTGTATTCTTCATTCCCAACCCTCGGTCACTGAGATTTAGTTTTTGCCCTTTCTACTGCCTTTGAACAACGGGCTGCTCTGCCCAATTCAAAATGTTCTGGAGGATGTACATGCAGTTCCTTAGAAACTATGTATCCAAGAAGTACAACAATATATTTCCTTCCCCAAACATCACAGTTGATGTACTGGTAAATAGGTAGAAGAATTTAAATAATTCTGAAAAAGAGTAGTTTAAAAATGGAGAGAGAGACCTGGAGGAGAGAGAAAGCTGGGCTGAAAGCAGAGGTAGGGGCTTATTTTTCAAATGGGATAAGGGGAAGAAATACAGTAATGTAAGATTTGGAGCCTACCTATCCATGGCAATGCTGCTAAGCATCTTCCTGAACAGCTTGAAGTTTCCAATCAATTTTGCCATTTCGTCAAGATTCAGAAGAACTTTGAAATAACCAGCTCTCACAAAGCCTGAAGCACTCTACTCCATGGGTTCTTACTTTATTTCTTCACGTATTTCCCTCTTTTTTGGGGTAAAGGGAGTATTCTATTCTTTACAATGCAACTTAAGAATTGTGTACCTGGCAAGCTGTTTAATTTCTCAAAGCCGCAGCTTGTGGTATTTACCAAACAGCAGGTCCACTCTCTTCTGGGGAGCTCAGCAATCCACCTTGACCTTCATCTACATGTAAAAGCCACTGAAAAGACTCCCCAATTACCTGTTATGTTCCAGAAACTATTCTCTTATCTCGTGACCTGCCCTGTGCTTACCAAGCATGTTCTGAATTCATTACACATCCAGCACCGATACTGTGTTAATTTACAGGGTGGGTGGTGAGGGGAAGGGACCTCTCTCCCAGCTTTGCAAACACTGTCCTTGGAAGGTTACGACCCTCACCTGATTAGCTTGATAAATCAAATCTTGTGACATGAAGAAACGATGAGAAGAATAAAGAATTTTCTAACAGTTTTAGCTGAAGCCACACACATTGCAAATAAATAGACAATAATCCTGCTTGAGAATATTTCAGTCAGCTTTGGGTAGCCAGTGCAGACACCTAGGTATGTATCAGGGAAACACGGGTTTCTTCAGCCTCTTCCACAGCTGGTAGCAAACAGTAGGGACCTCCCAAAAGCAACACAGAGCACCCAAGTTGCGTCTAATTTAAGCTCTACAAATCACTTTCCAAAGATACCTACTTCTGCTACCAGTAGTCTGTTGTTCTGCAAAGTACATGTAAAGGATGCAAACATCCTCCAAGTATTTCCAGAAAGCCTCTGTATTTAAAAACTAGTAATACTTCAAATCACAGAGCTTTTGCCAACTCTTTAAACCAAAGTGCATTCAGTTGTCCACTGTGTAAACCTTCACATCTGTTTTGCTATAGCTTTACAATATTTGCCAAGTTACAGGAAGCACAAAAATTAGAACTACTAACATCCATAACCAGAGTGGGAATGTTATTCTAAAATAACAACAACAACAAGAAAGCCTGCTGCACAATCTTAAGGAAATTAAAAACACTATCCTATGTGGAATTAGAAGGTTGCCAAATTTTGTTTCTTACTTTGAAAGTACATACACACCCCCACACCAAAAAAAAAGAAAAAAAAAAAAACACCACTTTCTTTGGCTTTACAGAGACATCAATGCTTTTCTTAATAGACATTAAAAAAAATAAATCAGTTGGCCTCAGGCCAAATAAACTCAACACACTAAAAATAAGGACTAATTTTGCATAGTTTAAAATGTGTGAAATCTCAGCATAAATGCACCATTTTTTACATACTTCTTCTGAGAAACTCTTCAAGCACAATACCATTTAAATGTACCGCACAAAAATTCTGCTTAATGGCCAAGACCTGTCTCAGTTTTCATTAAAAGAGCCATAGAACTAGATCCACATACACATGATGTATCCTCACTATCGATCCGTATGAAGTCTGAACAGAAACAGCTCTCTTCAAGAAAAAGAGCTCAGGTAAGTGACATAACATTGGCTTGCTCACTGCTGCACAGCTGTTTGCTCTAATCTATTGATGACCAGGTTTCATTTCCCATTTACCTCGTTATTCCTACACTCCTTTACTTTAAATATGCATTAAGGGGCAGAATACAATGAATCAAGATCTGCTGGCAAAATATATATGCTTTGCTCAATAGACTATGTATGTATCATATGCACAAACACCACACAAATTATCTTTTGTTTTTCCTCCTCTTAAAAAAAAGACAAATAAAAAACAAACAAAATGTATAGCTAAGTAATAAATAGCATTTCTGGCAATCCCCTTGCAACAGCAAACAGTACCTAGTGGTTTCTTGCTGCTCTTCTATTTTTATGTTAATTGTGTCACTCATTCATAGAATCATAGAATCATAGGATGCTTAAGGTTGGAAGGGACCTCTAGAGATCATCTAGTCCAACCCCCCTGCACACGCAGGGTCACCTACAGCATGTGGCTCAGGACTGCATCCAAGCAGGTCTTGAAGGTCTCCAGAGAAGGAGACTCCACAACCTCTCTGGGCAGCCTGTTCCAGTGCTTCATTGCCCGTGGTGATGTCCAAAATTCATTCTGAAAAGCAGCAACTAACTCTGAACAACGAAACAAGTTTAAACCAACCTTTAAATAGATTGAATTAATAAAGATTCAAATGAGTAGGCAATTTTGCCCTCTAACGAGTATTGCAGTAACTATTCTCACAAACCCCACCAATTCTCGTGCCAGACTTAACAGACGTCAGTGTTTTGGGTTGTGTTCTCTTTTTAACTAGAAATCACAGTAGATCTGACATTTTTTCCCTATGTAGCTATGAGTGGGAAACACAGAGGCGAGGAAAGTAATCTGGTAGGTTCCGAAGTTAAAGTGTACTTATCGCAAGGAGGTTTGTTTGGTTTCTAGAGCAGCTTTCCAACACCTTCTCAGAATGACCTCCCTCCTACAGAGGTGGTGAGAAAGGTGCCAAGGAAACACGAGCAGCGTTTCAGTCCTGCAAGTACCCACCAATTTCAACACGCTCCTCTCAGACTGCTGCCTTCTCAGCACGTTATTAAACAGACTTGACACTTCTCAAGTCACAAGCCTTTCCACTCATCCTCTCATTTCAACTCTCTTTCTCACTTCAGTTTGTGTATCACCATGTAGCAGCGCCCACATGAACTTTCAAGCAATTTCCAAGACGGGTGGCACCCAGGTCCAGCAACCAGACAAAATGCTAATACTACTCAAACCAGAGGTGTTTTTAATAACACTGAAAGGAAAAGGAAAAAAGGAAAGAGGAAAATTAACATAGCTGACAAGAAAAAAAAAGACAAATACGAACACGATGCTACCTAATTCCTAACAAAGAAACTTCACTGTCATATACAGATGTTACCTAAAATTAACGTTACCTAAAATTGCTATACCATGAAACTTAGTAACAGAAAGAAGGAGACAGTCTAATTCAAACCATTTTTTCCCAAAACACAGTAAGTGGAAGAACTAAGCCAAAGTCTGAGGAGAAATATAAATGTGATGCCACATGTCCACTACTTCATATCACTACTTCTTTCTAGAACTGGATAGACCTGAAGGAAAAAAGTGCAGGACTGGGGGGAACTAGGTTGACCTCCTCTTCTCAGCCACAGTACAACAGCTCCTAACAATTTATAAACTAACTATTCCCACCAACGTCAGCACGTTTATCTGGAAGCAGTGGGCAGTCCTCAAGGGCTACCACCAAATGCTGGCTTTGTGGACACCAAGCTCCACACCGAGGCTTGAGAATTGTTACGCAGCTCCCCTCAAAGAGTTAACTCGAGGCAGCCAAAACTGCGTATTTATGTCAGAGAATAAAACTGTGGGTTTTAGTTGCACATACCACCATTAAAGTTTTTTTTTTCAAATATTATTCCCACATTTCAGGGCAAATAATTGCTTTTAGGTGTAGCTCTAATGACTGTTTAAATGAAAATGAAGTAATCATTTCACTCATTACTGAAATAAATTGATGCAGGTAGCAGGAAAAAGTTCTGCAGTCTCTGCATACAGTAGCACTGCTTTAAACAATTTCAGCAATTAGTTCAGATGAATTACAGCTTGCAGCTAACCACAGGCAGGAGCACTTAGGAAAGCACAAGGGAATGAAGGGGAATAAGAAAGTAAGGGTAAGCAAGGCTGTCCCACATGGCTCCTCCTCTGAAGCACAGTACCTCCAGCTGGGGCACAAATTCAGCACTAATTCGGGAGACAAGCATTCTATCTACCAGATCTACACCACAGCTCCTTGCAACAATCCGGGTTTCACTTGGAAACCTTGTTGAAATACCAGCCAAGCCCTGCCTTGATTAGCCTGCAATGAGATCATAGCTTGAGGAGCTACGGCTGGAGGCCCTTGGAACGCTGGTACCAAAGAGGAATTGATTTAAATGATGCATCAATCTTTCTTGAAAAGCACAAAGTATGTTTTGTTATATATTTATTAATAGAATAAGGATTATGAGGAATGTAGAACAACTTTATGGAGTTCTGAAGCATTTTGTTAACATAGGGAATGCAATGAGTTGAGCACCAATGTCTTCTATCTATCACCGGCAACCCATGCTGTGAGTGACACTACAAGTTGTTTCTCTGCGATAAGAGCCATTTTAAAGCAAAAGTAATCAAGATAATGCAGCTATCAGGGATCTTCAGAAGATTCACACGTGAGCTGTATGACTTTTCATTTTTGTTACTTCCAATGCTCCAGATCACAAGAAAAAGAAAAAGAAAAAGAAAAAGAAAAAGAAAAAGAAAAAGAAAAAGAAAAAGAAAAAGAAAAAGAAAAAGAAAAAGAAAAAGAAAAAGAA
>VZSV01000020.1:469172-488290 GCA_013398735.1 Nothocercus julius | reverse complement strand
CGGCTCCGCCCGCCTCGGCGCTGGCCCAGGGCCCGAGGCCTCTCTGGGGGCTCGTGGGCCAGGCCGGGCCCTGCCCGCAGGGGAGGCGCAGGCAGGTGCCGACTGCCGAGGGAACGGCCGCCGTGGGCGCTGGGGGCTCTGCCCGGGGTGCCCCGCGGCTGCCGCAGGGCAGTGCCCAAAGCCCGAGGGAGGGCGCGAGGCAGAGCGGGAAGGGCTGCGCCTGGAACCAGCGGACGGAAGCAAAACGCTTGGAGTCGGCCTCGCGTCTTCCCGGAGCTGGTGGGAGGCTGGGGATGAAACGCGCGTTTCTTGCTGGTTCTCCCTTCTTTTGGTTTAATTTCCCCGCTTTGTGCCAGCTTTCAGTGGCTTAAAAGTGCCAGCACACAACTGATTTTTTTGCTTTTTGGTACAGAGTGCGTGAAGTGCTGTTATGAGAGGAACCCAAGACACGAAAGAAGATATTTTATGCAAGACTAATGAGCATCAAGATCTTCCCTGAGACAAATCGTCTCAAGTCCCACTCTTTGTACCATGCACCTCCTTGAGATGATTTGTCTCCCCTATTTGTCTTGAGACAAATCGTCTCACGGAGGTACATGGTATAAACAGTGGGACTTCAAAGTTTTGCATATATCCAAGAGTCTCGATGTTTTGCTTTTGAGGCTGTCTGTTTCAATTATATAATTTGATCACTTACATAACACTCCAGCTGGAGCCAAACTTTGGTTTCTGGTTGAAAGCATCGAAGGTGAATAATCCTACTAACAGGCCAGAGATTTATGGATAGGAGATAAATATTTGGTTAGAATAACTGGTTTTCCCCTTATGATTAAGGGACAAAATGAGGAGAGAATAACAATTAGAAGTTTAATATATCCCTGAATACGCACATTGAAATGAGAGTGAAATATAATAGGTTACACTGTAAATGATAAGCAACTTGTGCTTCCAAAAATGACTTTTTTTCCTTGTAAACCCTCTTTTTCAGATCTCACACATTCATTTTCCTAGGTCTAGGAAAATTTAAAATCAAGAGTACAGGTTTTAAAACTGGAAGGTATAAAATCAGGAAATGCAAGCTCTATTTTAATGCCAAATCTGCTTTTATCTAAATCTGCTAGATTTTCATCAGTGGAAAATGTGCACATGTTTTGCAATTGAAAAATTGCAACATTTTTCAGTGCAGCATTGCAACAAGCAGCTTTATGGTATATGCAGAAGTGACCCTAATGCCTCTCCTTGCCATGCACAAAGAGGTAGCAAACTTTATTATCGAACTAAGGTTATGAGCTCCTGCTCTGGAACAAGAAAAAACTTTCTGCATTAAAGCAGAATCCTTCAACAATATATTTTTCTGTGCTTTCATATAGTGATATGTTTAGTTTAACATTTTAAAGTGAAGATTTATTTTACTGAATTTACTAAGGCTTTTATCTGTTGCACTGTTTGTTTGTTTATTCTTTACTTAGTCACTAAGGCTGCAAAAACTGAGCAAATTCCTTGATGACAGGATTTTGTTTAAATAGTATCACAGCATTCAATTAAGACGAGGTCCGTTTCACCTTTATGGTTATAAATGGTGCATCTTTTCCTTAAGATATCAGGCATTTTCATACTGCATGTTTTTTCATTTCTGGACAAAGCTGTGCAGGATGCCTATAGGATGAGTCTAGAATATGTTTTAGTCTTGAGAGCATTCGTTATGGTGGACAGTGCCAGCTGGGCTTTTTTCCCCCTCCCCAACAGCTGAGATGTTTTGAAAGAGGCTGAGGCTTCTGACTCATGGTTCCAGAGAAAAGACCTGAGGTGAGTGAAGCCATTATGGCCTCCCGCTGTTTATTACCGCTCTTTTCCTGGAGGTTACCACCAAACATCACAGCTGGTTGAAGAGAAGTGTTTCTGCCTCAACCATCTGAAACAAACAAAGAAGAAGATGCTTCAGGGCACACATAGGTGGTTGGCAGTTGAAGTTAGGTGCTGGGCTCTGAGGTGGAGCAGCTCTGCCGTGAGACGTGTTCTGCCCCGCGAGCTCAGTCACGGGGGCTGCAGCCTCCCCAAGCAGCAGGGCCCACTTAGCCTCCCCAGGGAGCGTGGCCAGGGCAGTAGTCCCAGCCCTTTGGTGCTTCTGCCCGCGCTGCTGCTCCCATGTGGTCAGCTGCTACCCTTGCCGAGGGAGTATTGTTTTAATCAGCAGCAGTGGAAGAAATGTTGGTGTGTAGAAACATGCGTAGAATAATCGCTACGGTGAAAGTGAAAGGATTTGAAAAGTCTTTCTCTAAAGCCAAGGTTTTTGGCTCCACAGTGAGAATAATGGCAGAATTCAGTAGGGAAAAAAAAAAACATGGATTTCAATGTTTTGCAAGTTTTGCACTTAGATATCTTATTTCTGGAGAGGTCCCCGTAGACCTCAATTGCACTGTCACAACAATCTGTAATATTAGCGTTGAAATCTATAGGGCTTGCATGCTGATATTGTATGTGGAGCAAGTATTAACCCTCTATAGTGCTGCTAAGACATTTAGTGAAACACACGGTAAAATTTAGTGTCTTTGAAAATATTCATCACAAAGACTAAAGCAACTGAAAATAGTACTAAGAGGATCCTGTAGCAAAAGTGGATGGCGTTTTCAGGTAGCTCAAGGGTTGCCATGTGGCTGGCAGCTTTTTGTGGAGTCTGACAGTCGGGAGAACCTGGAGAAACAGGTTGGGTAGCAGCCCATGAGACAGACATCCTGGCATAGCTGGGGAACAGGAGAGTTTGCTTTGGGAACCTGCCGTGTTTCCTCTGATGGCTTTAGAATAATACTTCTGCAAAACGCTTTGATTTCAAAAAATTAGCCATTCTCCCAGGATGAAAAATACCATGTTGAAAAACTCCAGCTGGATATCTCCAGCTAAATCCTAAATCTCTGATTTAGGCTCTTTTAAAATCTTTCTCTTAGTGTATCTTGTTTCTCATGTATTGCAAATGAGGCTTCATCATCACATAATTAGTACTGGAGAAACCTCTAGAAGTTCTCAAGCTTTCAGATAAATATTCAAATATATGTTGATGTCTTCAGTTCTTTCAGACCAAAAATGTTCTATGTTATTTCTGTATGGCTTTTTTACAAGGCTGAAATCAATGAAAGAATTTCATATGGGGTCCAGTACTTCCTATCCTCATAAGGTTTTAATTCAAGCTTTGTTCGCTTCTCACTTGAAATACAGATTTTAAGACATGGACAACTTCCATACCAAAATAAACCAGGGTTTAGTATCCCTGGTTTAGTAAATCCCATATTTAGTAATATGTAGGTCTTGGCTGCTATGATAAACCTGCAAGGGGGAGGTCTCTATGTTTCTGTCTGTGATGCTGAAGACAGAGAGTGATACCTTTCAGAGACAAAATGTCATGAGCTGTCTTAAAGTTGCCTTAATTTGCACCATTCAAACAGCTAATTTCTGTCATGACAGATTTGCCTTGGAAAGACAAATTTAGCCTCAAACAGAGTGAGAGAGTGATCTGGCCAAGACTGTGGACAGTCAGAAGTATATAGGTCAAGCTTATTCCTTGACCTCCTTTCATTTAGCAGTGTATCCACAGATTGTATCAAAACAGTCCTGAAATGGCTTTCAGAGTTCCACAATTTCTGGTTTAGTTTCAGCAGGAGCGAAACCGTTATTTGCAAACCTGCTGTGCACCTAAGTGGTCTGCATAGACCACCAAGTATGGATGCAGAGCGGTTTCTTTCCTGAAAAGGACACAGTGCACGTAAACACCAGTGTAGATCTGTCCTCCTTGTCCACAGTGTCTTAGTCTTCAAGCTATATTCCAGAATGATTTTCAAACCATTTTTTACAACCAGACTCCTATGTGATTTTTCCCTGAACGCAACATGTCATAATCTAGACCACCAAGTTGTTGCACTGTGTCTTTATATCCAGTGCATGTTTGCATGGACTTCACCCTGCCAGTCCTGGGTAATCAGGTTGTAAAAGAAGGAGAGAAGAGGGGGGAAAGTTGACACGGGTCCCTGCTCTGTAACTTAAAGCAGGTCCTGTAATGGAGAACGTGCCCTCTGGAAATCGGTGCTGTTTAAAGTCAACTGCTGTTGCCACCGGAGCTGCACGGTACCTTGTAGGGGCATGTTAGCAATGCCACAACACGCTGCTCAGCAGCACCAAACACTTTTCTGAGGGTGGGAATGTTCCCTGCAGGATTTGCTGTGCCTGGGAGTGACCAAGAGGAAAAAGCCCGTGATTTGTTGTAGCTTTGCAAATAAACTAGAAAGGAAGGTCAGAGTACACCGATTAGGGACAGGCACAGGAGTGTCCGTTCTGCCTGGGCACAGTTTGAGGGGCGGCATGAACCCCTTGCCTTTATATGGAAGAAAATGGTCCCTGGCCCGTTTTAATTAAAGAGAGCCGCAGCAGCCAAAAAGCAATCTTTAATGAATTTAAACTCGGTGTTTAATATCTGTTGTGTTTGAATTCTGTACTTGGTGAAGGTAATCTTTGAAGCAGGGGTAATTAGGGAGAATGCCCGCGTGTGGGTTTCCAGTGTCCTGTCTGCTGTGAAGTGAGCTTTGAAAAGGATAGATAAATAGCAAGTGACTTGAGTTAGCATGAGATCAGAGAGAAGCCTTGTAGTCCGGAATTTTTCACTTGAACTTTGTCTTCATTGACCCCAAAAAGGCTTTCTTTTTTCTTTTTTTTTTTTGTTTCGTGCTTATTAGCATTGTATAAATAAATCTCCCAGCTCATTCTATAAATCAGCACGATTGCTTCGTTACACACACCCTTTCTGCTCAGAGTGTGGTTATACAAAACATGCACCGTGTCCAGGTGGAGGTCCTGTGATGCAGCATCTTGTGCAAGTATGTCTAAGTATGTATGCAGCATAAATTAAATGCTCTTTACCTGCAGTGCTACGGCTTTTTGCCCTAAAGCATGAAGTGTGCCCATCCAGCTAAAGATTTTTATGTTTTGGCGTTATTGTGGCTGATAAAAGGCCAGTTCTGCATATGCTCAGGAGTGCATGGAGAGGGAAGATCTTTCCCTGCAGACCGCCTCCCCCTCGTATATTGAAAGTATAAATGTGCAAAGTAGTTGGCGTTTCTTCTCTTGGGAGACCAGGGTGAAACGGTTAGCAGTATGTGATGAGTTGCTGGCCAGTTTGAGGGCATCCTGCTGAATCAAACGATGAGAAAAAATGCCCACGCTGAGGTGGGGAGCCAGCTTTTCCTGGCTTCTGCTGAACGTAAAAAGTGTAAGGCTGCTGTGTGAGGTACAGTTTGGCTAACTTGGGTTTTGGCTCGGTCATGGGGGTTGTATCAGTGGGGCGTCATTTGCACCGTCCTGAGGAACGGATTCTGACCCTGCTGTATGGGAGTTGTGTTTGTGTTGTCCATCACCTGCAATGACGCACATGCAACCCCAGAAGTAGCTACTGATTTCTTTTGAAAGTCTGAATTACGGGGTATTGGAAGTGCACAGTGTTGTGTGCTTATCTTTTGAAGAATTCTCTGGACGAGATGGATGCTGAATATCTTTATGGACCAGGGTACCCTCTGCAAACCTACATACATTAAGACCTAATTTTCAATATCTCCATATGTAGAAAAGATAATGTTCTGTCAAGTGGCCATTTTCAGTCTTTTCCACTGGTCAGTTCCTATACAAACTGTGTCTCACATTACCTGTGTAGCTGTAAGACAAGTTTTCTCTGTTAAATGTATGCTGAAAGGGGCCTATCTTTTTATTGTGTGAATTAATAGAATGATGACAATGATTAGTGGTGAAAATGGTCCAGAAATATGTCCACAAAATCTGTCTTAATGCAGGTTCAAAGACTAATATTCTTAACATTGGCACAGAGATTCAAGGAGCTTGTTCTCCAGTCCCTAAGGAAAATTTGTTTTATCCAGCTTATAGACGCATTTTTCTATTTAGTCACTTTGTACTTTATCCGTATAAACCTTGGTGGCTGATTTAGTCCAAAATAGGCACTGCTTCAGTAACTAATTTGGGTATGTTTGTTCACAAAAATCAGCCAGGAGAAGATCCCCCTGGTAAAGGTGTATAAGAAGGCAATAAAATATGTGTAAAATGACTGTATCAATGCACAACTATTTAGCTATTCAAGTGTATGCTCGTTTAATGCATTTATGTTTTGTTAGTCCCTAAGAAAACACAAAAGAGACCTAGAATTTTACTGTTTTTATGCCAAGGACATATACTCATTCTAAATCAGTGTTTGATTTAGAATGAGTATATGTCCTTGGCATAAAAACAAAATCAATGTAAATTAAGAATTTAAACTTATATTAAATCACTGGGGGAAGGGAAGTGATACCTCTGTTTTCATCCCATTTCTTTTTAATGGAGTCTGCAGCTGTTACCATCATGAAAGATGATTTCACACTTCAAATGTTACTCTTGTTTGGATATTCCTGCCTAAATTGACATAAAACCTGAAGAAGAAATAATGGAATGTGAGCATTCCCATGCATTTTGGTTGTGAGCACACTTCAAAATTTAGCATTGTTAATTAAGGGAAGGACTGTAAACAGTATTAGAGTTAACTTACTAAGTAAAGCTATTTGCAGGAGGTCTCTGTAGTTAAAATAAAGGACTGTGCTAAGCATATAGAGGATTTAGACATTTCCGTTTTTAGGAACATATTGCAGGCCCTGTTGGGAAGATCATGACTGGTTTTATGGCATTGAACCTGAAGACAGGCTCAGCTTTCAATAGTCTGGGAAATGCTATGCCAGGCAATTTGTCTGAGATGAGTCTCACGAGATCATGAACCATTGACAAAACAGCTGTTACAGTTGCGAAGTAGCTGGAGTCTTCATAAGGAGGCAAGGATGTTTTGAATTATACATATAAACAAGCAGTATTCTCCTGTCTGTGTATCCATGCATTTTCTTCTTTTTAAACCAGTGTGGTAGTCTCAGACTTAATTAAATAAGAGATTAAAATAATCTCTTAACTGTGCACTCCAGCATAAGCCACAGCACACTCCTGAGCAGCAGAAATGCACGCCTGTCATTTTTTTAGGCTTATTGTTTTCCTTTATGACCAGGCAAGCCAGTGTTTCAGCTCAGTGATGAATGTGCGCTGTATTGAAACATTGTTTCCCAGGTCCAAAGAGAGCATGAGCAGGTTTTTCTAAAAACTATGCAGGTGGAAAAAACTCCTTGTTCTCCTTGTAAGAAATATTTTCTTGTTTGTTTTTTCTTTTTTGGTTTTAGGTTTTTTTTTTTTTTTTTTTTTTTTTTTTTTTTTGGTTCTTGAGTATGAAACTAAAAATGTATAAAAGCAACACTGGAATTTTCAGTATCGTGCAATTTTCTGATTATTCTATAGCATTGTTCAGCTGATATTTCAAATGACAGATTATTTTGTTTGGGGATGGGGTGAGTTTTCTTCTACATGTGCTAATGTTTCTCTCCAAGCTACAGCATTTGCTTGATTGATGTACTGTCCTGGTGCTAAAAGGAGAGAGAGAAAATGGTTGTGGCTGTGCCTTGTGCCACTGAAGTCAGTGGGAACTTGGTCAGTATTCAGAGGGAAGGAGATCAGGACCTGTAAAAGCTCCTTAACCAGTTAAAATAACTATCTTAGTTTCTTTTATTACTTTTGTTTCCTTTGCCTTTGGCCCTGGCTTTTATCCTCTTATTTACATAACCATGAGAAGCCGAATTAATTTCAGGTGTGAGACTGCCAAACCAACTTTGAATTTCTTTGACTGTTCTGACTCTTTGTACTCCCAGCGCAGTGACGAGGGCCAGAGACCAGATCTTAGCGGCGGAGATACTGGTGACTCATTGCTGGGAGAGCTGTCTCCCATTTAGACTCATCTGTCCATGTCGACATGCATCACGGCAGGTATCCATCCTCTCATGAATCCCTTTATTTTCTTTTCTTGTTAGATACGCAGCATGTCATACGCTTTGCTTCCAGTAGAAGTGATCAGATAAGAATCTCATACTCCCACTGTAAGTGACTGTATAATCAAATCCTGAGAAAGCAGGAAGGAAGAGATCCAGAAGAAGAGGTTGAGAGGGAATAAAGCAATAAAATAAGGTGGACAGCTGGCAAAACTGTGGAGAGAAAAGGAAAGAAAGATGTGAAGAATAATCTCAAGAGCATAAGACTTCTGTTGAGAAATGGAAGTAATTTCAAGGCTGAATAAAAGGGAGAGAGAGGTGAAAATAATGAAATGGTAAACCCACACAAGCAAACTAGAAAGTTATAGTCAGGACCCACAAAAAAGAGATGAGCAGAAAAAGCAAGACACAAAACGTTCCTATGTGGAAGCCAGCACAAATGATCAGGACAGCAACTTGACATACTTTTCAAATATTTGAAGGAAAGAAAATGAAGGAAAGAAATGAGGAATATGAGAGGAAAAATTTAAGAATATGGCAATACAAAAGACTGGCTTCTGTTAAATACTTCCTGAGAGTATCCCTTGCTGTTCAAAGTATAGACCAATCAATACAAAGTAACCTTAAAATGAGAACAACGATGAGGGTGCTCAAGTGCCCACTGTAGCCAGCGGGGCACTCAGCTCCCCCGCCGCGCTTGTTTCAGGACGAACCGGGCTGCTCTCTAGACTCTGATGAATAACAGAGGCCCAGCTGACTGAGATCTTGACTGACCGCAACGGCGGCTCGGACGCCTTGCTGCCGCGTGGAGCCCTGCGCGCGGGAGCCTGATGGTGCGCACCAGAATCCCGCGGCCAAGGCCGCGCCGCACGGGCACAGCGCTGACGCGGCCTCGCCAGGCCGGGGAGATACTGTTGGATACCGCGCTGTGCCTGCGATCCCGGCCCCTGGCAGCTGGCCCAGCCCTGCCAAAGGCTAAGAGAACATCTAAGGTAGCACATCTGAAACATCTGAGAGAGAGAAGAAAATGAAAAAAAAAATCGTTAGGCCATTTGTTCTTATGAGGAATAATTATAAAATCTAGGGCTGTGTTATTTAAAACTCAGTTCACTTCAAGTATGTTGACAATGCTCCCTCCTATATTTTCTGCATATATTCTTACAAGACAAGCTTCCTGAAGGCGTGAGGGCTGGGAATTTGAAACGACTCTGAGAAAGAAGAATCAGTTTTGTATCTATAATGGCAGGAATTTGCTGCTGTGTCTAATAGGACCCCTAACTTAAAGGATTTTGTTTAGCTTATAAAGTAAAAATAAACATTACAGGTCAAATTCCTGTTTTCATAATAAATTCTTTAAGCAAAAAAAAATAAATATTCATAAGTGAAATTTTTCACACCAGAGTGATCTGATGCAGACTTGCTGTGTTTGTGGTTAAAATGGGATGAGGTTAATTTCATCTTCCCAAGTGCAATCTCTTTCTCCAGTGACAGGACATAGTGTTTCAAATTTTAATTAGAGAGGTGGATGGGTTAGATTTGGCTTAGGGTGTGGGTATGGATTTATAGCCCTGTTCCTCCTTGTAAAAGCTAGGAAAACTTGTTGTCTGGGCCCATCTTTTCAATTAATTTGCAGTAATTAAAGTGTGATGGGCGGGATATGGCTAAAGTGAAATGCAATTCAAATTTAATCTTTCTTCTTTGGTATCACCATCTTTATTTACTTTAAACTATCTTCAATGCTCTGATGAGTTTAAGTCTTCCTGTATCACACACTGTGCACGCAGAAATATTTGAGTGAACTGTTGCCAGTAGCTCTGAGCAAGAGAGGGGCATGTTTCAGATTACACTGAGTTTTGTTGTTCTGATCTGATCTCCTTCTTCAGAGAGGCTGAGAAAGGCAGCTCTAGGGGATTTAGTTCTAGCAGCAGCAGCACATGATCTATCAATCGCGTGATTCTCACCACTGAGGCCTAATGGGGAGGGTGAGGAAAAAGCTAACAGTGCCTTGTGGAAGCAACAGCAGCTTCTTCTGCTCGGGGGCCTCCTCCGCCGGCCGGGCTCTTCCATGGCTTCTCCCAGGCTGGAAACCTACTGCTGCCCTAACCGGGATGCAGCCACGCAGCTGGTGATGACCTTCCAGCCCAAAGTCTTCTGTGGAGTCTGCATTGGCAGCGCCTCCATCAGTCTGCTGCTCACCACCCTGCAGCTCCTGCCCAAGAAGGGACAGAGCCCACGCAAGATGCCCAAAGCCTCTTCCTCCGCCACCATCCTCCTCCTCATCTCTGCTTGCGACATCCTTGGTGGCTTAGGTAAGGATCGGCTTGATGTCCCTCACCCTCGCTGTGGCAGGCTCACAGTGCTTGGAGATGCGCCAGCCAGATGGGCTGGTTAGTGGCCAACAGGCATTTCTGAGGGGAATTTCATGTACTTAGGGCAAGATCTGGGCTAAATGAGATCAGAAAATGGTGTTTTTTGGGGAAAATACGTTGCTTAATAGGTAAATTTAAAAGTAACAGCTCTTGATGTGTCTACACCAAAACCTGTATTTTAAAACAAAGAAAAATCTGGAAGAGTGGCTACTTCTTAGAGGAACGCATGGGAAGAGGAGGCAAGGGAGAATATTTTAAGACTAAGCTTAGCATCCAGATTTTAGCTGATCCTAGGGACTATTGAAAGCACTTGCCTTGTATCTTTAAATCCTCCCGCACAAGGTTCGCTCAGTTGTTCAAATGCCAGTCACTTCTCTGGGCGTATCACATGGACAGCTGCCTTGCAGCCGTACGCAGATCGTGCTGGACGCTGGCTTTTGAGATGTGAGAGAAGCTCCCTTATCAAGGACAACCTGCTGCCCACTCGCTGAGCGATGGGCTGCCGCAAAAAAACAGCAGAGCTGGACACTCATTAGTCAAAATGAGACTGCTCTGCCTGAATCTGTCAGTTCATTTCAGTTCATGCCATCTACTGCCAAATCAGGTAGAAATTACTACTACACTTGCTGTGAAAATGCATGGGGCCTTTTTCTGCAATAATATTTATTTTCTCACATTAGATTTGAAAAAGTAAGACTGTTTTGTCAGTCTCTGTTAGGGAACTGTTAGGGAAGGGGGTAGGATTTTGGACCTTCATCCAGTATATTTCAAAGTGCTTAGTAAGGACCAGTATTAAAACAATTGATAGACTGGGAAAAAAAAAGACAGAGTGTAAAGTAAAGAGTGTGTGTGCATCATCTGGAAAAGATCTTTTCAGTCAGATGAGACCAGAAAGAGATAAAGTTATTTTCCTCCCTTTCACTCTCATTGGCAAAGTAGAAGTATTTATTTTTGGATTAGACTCACTTCAGTAGGTGGGAAAGGTGGTCCCTTTCTCACTTGGTGGGAAACCTGGTGGGTTTGTCACTCTGTTTGCTAGCACTTTAATGCCGCTTTCAAGCAAACACAGAAATGCTTGCTAGCAATCTGTAAGTTCATTTAAAAAATGATACTGTTCTCACCTAATTCTGAAATCCTCCTTGTGCAGTCCCTTAGTGAACAGGAAAAGCATTGCTTGTAAAAATGAAGACAGTGAAAAGTGTGAAATTACTTTTTCTGAAAGAGGAATGAAAGAGAAGTCAGCATTAGCATGTGAAAATAAGCAGGTAAAGTTGTAGATAGGTAGTTACTGTTTTATGTCAATCTATTAAATGCTACCCAATTCATTTTACCAGTGTTTGACAGTACCTGCAGGTAAGTGAGATTTTAAGCTGCACACCACAGCATTTCAAGTCGCAGCAACTTAAAACTGTGCTGCTGCTTTCACTGGGAGATTACACTGACATTTAAATAGTGCAGTTGTTTCCTGCTCTGTCCGTCTGCAGCTCTAGCCTTCTTGGGAAAGCACAAAATCTAGGCTACAATGTGAAAAATGTGCCTGGGAACAAGCATGTGACTTAAATCACGTTAACAGATTCAAAGCGTTAATACATTTCTCTTTAGGTGTGATCTTCAGATCGAGTGTATGGTTAGGCTTTCCAGGCCTCATAGCTAACATTTCTGTGGTGAACGGGACCGACGTATGGCCGTCTGCTTTCTGTGTGGGCAGCGCGGTAGGTACAAAGATCATCTCCGTTTTGTCTTGTTCGCAGAGCCTTTCTGTGCGCAAGCGGTTGCATCCAGAAGGAAATTAAACTGTGAGTCAGAGTCTAAATGCGATGGATTTCAGCCCCTGCCACACCTGTGCGTGTATTTTCATGCCTCCCCCTGGAAGCCCAGGCTCGGCGGGGGCGGCCTGCTAGGCGCTGTGAGCCCCAACGAGCGCGGGAGGTGCCTGTTTTTTAGGGCAGACCTAAACGGAGGTCAGAGGTACAACTGCATTAACGGCAGAGACGTTGCCAAACTGGCTGTGCAACCCCCTGCTGGGGCCCTTGCTGGGCCAGCATCCCAAGTGCCACGGTGACTCCAGCGCACCCGCACTGTGGGGTTGTTTGGCCATGTTCTCTGCCAAAATTGCATCCTGTGTTGATAGCACATTGTACGGACCAGCTGAATCCAGCAACTCAGGGAGCTTAAATTGACCTTCTCAATGTGACACCGTGTGTTTTAGTCACACATGGACTACAGGGTCAATATGTCCCAAGATACAAACCACAGGCTTTCCTCACCACGTATACTGCTTATGCTTGGATGCAGGTTTTCATAAATGGCTGCATCGGGTCAAATGCAATTAAGCATCTGCTGGTTTAAAAGGCATAGAATATGAAAAAGCAAATGCATTCCAAAAGTGCAAATTGAAACTCAGGTTCAGATGTTACAATCACAGCTCTGAGGTACACGATGTGATTTTACTGGACAAGGAAAGAGGTCACAGGTCTCCAATACATGGAGAATGACAAATAAGACAAAACATCAATTTACTCAAATTTAGTAGGAATGTAGGGTGCCCAAAGAACAGAATTAGCTCTGCAATCTGAAACTTACAATGCAGAAAAGGATATGCTGCATAAAGCCAATTATTCAGTGTCGGTAGGTTTTAAATAAAACAATACCTTATACTGTAGCTTTTATGCCTATATAAAGGAAACTAAGAGGTTTTACTATAGATACAGATATCAATCACACAGATCTATCATTTCTCTATTTTCCATCATACATGTTTAAGTTTTGCTTGTAAGATGCCGTAGTTTTTTTGTTTGTTTGTTTGCTTTCGTCGTTTTTTCTTTAAGGAAAGGAAAAGCAGTAACACCAAAATACTGTAATAGGAAAGTTCTAGTCTAAAACCAGGTTTCTATATGTCTTAAATTTCAACTTCTGGCCCTTAACACAGGAAAGAGTATTTTTAAACAGTGAGAAGGATGCTCTATGTAGCTTGTTTGCTTTTCATTTTGATCTCAGGTTAGATGGTGAGTAGCATGGCAACCTACCACAATTTCTATTTTTGCTTTCTTGGGACGCAGCAGAAGTGCTGCAGTTTGAATCCCTTACTAAATTTAAATTTAATTATATTGAGTTGACAAATGACCCTCCTTCCACTCATTTCCTCTAACATATTCTCATGTGGGTTTACAAAATGTTTCTGCTTCTATATTAAGTTTCTTTTAGTGCTACCATTTTGTTTACGTGAAAAGCAATAGAAATTTGAAAAAGGTATCTCCTTTGAATAACACGCTGTGATTTGCAGATGGATACCCTCTCAGGCACTATTTTAAGATGTGACATTTTGCAAAAAAGTAGTGTATGAAGATTTTGTTTCTTAGGTACATGTGGTTTTTATATTTTTGAGATGGCCTTGTCTATACCAGATTTTCCAGATGGAGAGACCCCACAGTTTACCTTTGATATGGATATGTGTATGTGTAATGAATTGTTCATTTCTTAACTGCAACAAATATGCGCAGGTGCAGATTAAGTTACAAGCTGAGTGGAATGGATAAAGTGCCTTAGAGAGAAGACTGAATGTAATTTTACGTTCAGACTCCTCTGCACTAGCAGTATGCCACATTATTTGAATTAAATGCTGAATAATTCATGTCACAAATGACTAGATGTAGGGTCTACACCCATGATAAAAGGAAATATTTCCCAGCTTGATTTACCTTTTGGAGAAAGGAATGCCAGATCTTTATTCACTGGTGTTTGGCTCAGTAACAAATATGTTGGTTTCCAGCTGTAAAAGGATGCTACTATGGAGCCTTGACAAAGGATATTCAGATAAAAACTGAAAGAGGAGCTCAGAGGAAAGGTAATTGGAATATTAAAATTGTTCCAGGCTAATGAAAGAATATGCCACAAAGAGCCAGCTCCTATGGGGAAGAACTCTGGAATTTATAAACAGAGGCGAAGAAAGCTAAGTTATATACACACTCATGGGAAAAATGTATATGGTCAGCTCAAAAATGCAGTGGAATTTAACTTGGCTTGAATCTGTGCCTAGAATTTTCTTTCTGGACTTCTACTGAAGAAATTAATCAGAGTTTGGTATGGATAATTTTTCCAGAGGCTTCCCCCCCTCCCCCCGCCAGCTTATTGTCTTTTTTTTTCTTATTTACTGTTCCCTAACTCAAGTTCCTGGGAAAGATAGGTGCTTGGGAAAGCACCCTTTGCCCTCAGAGCCGCCCCAGTGCAAAGGCACACAGTGGTGATGACTGTGATGACTGACAGCAGCTATTTTTTCAAGTCTTGGATACTGAGAAATTACTAAAATTTTAACCTGAAATTAAAACATCCACACTGTAGATTGTTATTGAAGGCATAACATATTCAGAGCTAAGACTGGAGAGGTAAAAACAGATTTTCTAAGCAGCAGAATAAATTGAGGAAACAAACACTAGTTGATTTATCTGTTGGCTACAGCAGTTTTGTTCCTGTGATTTTGAGTAGCAATCCATACTTCACAATGTCAGCAGCAAAATACACCCATTCAGTGAAGATGCCACCAGGCCGCAGGTTTGGCTCCTGACTGTTTCCCCAGCCCACTGCCCCAGCGGCTCTAGAACCTTTATGAACAGCTGTGACATTTTGATGTTTTTTTTTTTTTCCTGCAGATGTGGATCCAGCTGTTATATAGTGCTGGCTTCTGGTGGTTATTTTGCTATGCCGTTGATTCTTACTTGGTGGTAAGAAGATCAGCTGGACTGAGGTACCAGAGTCAAAGCCCTAAATGTGTTCATTTCCTTCCAACGCTCTATGTCCATGTGTGTATGAAGATATCTAAATGCGTAAATGGAGCTTGTGCATCATCTGATGTCCACATGGCTACCAGATGATATGAGGGAGTGAGTGTGCTAAGTGCTTGGATTGCCAGGGAAGTGCTCAGGTATGGGTTTGCTTATGTCCATCTGGCATTTAAATGTAGCTGAATTTGTTTACAAGTCAGGTGCAGTTTTGGTGGATCAACTTCATTGCAGCAAGATATTGTTTTTAACCCTGCTTCGTACCTGAAATTGGCTCTTGTGGCAAAAAAAAACCCACATTATCCTGAAAATGAACAAATGGAGAGGATAGTGCTGATTTTCGTGTAGTTCGTTCTCCAGGAATTTTTCTCAGCTTTTCTATTTTAGCTACTTTTTAGTATTATAATAATTACACTCCTGATTGCATTTGCAGACCCTTTAAGAAGAAAAGAACATGTGCTTGCTGTACATTTTTCTGCAATGCCTATAACTGGAGAACCTAAGCACTTTGGGAAAAAACATGCTATAACACCAGACACAAAATACATAGTGTTTCTAAGTTGGATGTTAGGAGGAGGGCAAAATGACCTTCAGTTGCTCCTGCTAACCACAGAATTATGTGATAATGTGCCCAGATGATACTGAGTAGTCAGATACTGGAGACATGGTTCATTTGGCAGATGTTATCAAAATGGGGATTTTTGAGTTCCAGCTAGACATAACCCCTGCCTGTAAATGACAAACCTTATTTTGTAAAGTCACGATTCTTCTCCAAAGCAACTCGGACTGGCTCCTTCCCTCACAACTATTCATGGGAGAAAAAAAATGTATATGTGGGTCTGATTATAAAATCAGGGCAGTCAATCAAGGGCTTGCTGGGCACCCAGATCTGTCACTCCCTAAGACAGGAGCTGAATCTGAATAAAAGTTATACATAATGATTTACAAACTACTAAAGGGTAGTTTATGTGACTGTTTGGCTCCTTTATGTTTTCATCTGCTACTCTGCATTCTGTAGGAAAAACTGAAGGATGCAGGAGGCCTTCTGGAAATTTGGGGATAATAGGAAGGCTTTCCATGCTGTAGGCTTTGACTCCTGCTTTTCCTGAAGGAGGCCCCTGCTCCACCCTCTGTCCTCACTCCTACTGTACTGCCCGTGTTGTTGCACCATTCTTATCTGCAAAGACCTACTTGCACGAGGGTCCTGTTTTTATGTTGCAATGTGGAAAGCATAAGGTCTAGTACCCTTAACTTCTGTCCTGTTTGGTGTGCTTCCAGTACAATAGTCCTGTACCACATGATGACTTGGGGCCTCGCGGTTCTGCTCTGTGTGGAGGGAGTCGCGCTGCTTTACTACCCATCTCTTTCCAGGTAAGCAGGAGTCTGGAAACAGCCTATGAAGTAGTATCACCCTGTGAACATGTGAATGTTCTTCAGTCAGTCTGAGACAGACGCATCGAAAGTGTGTCCCAGTGAGGCAGCTCAATCCTCCAAATATCTGCCGGGGTTTTTGGTGGGTCCTGAAGGCCATGCAGCCCCTTAAGGATGTTGCAGATCTGTGATAGAGCTTATGCTACGAGCCACTGGAGCTCATGAAGGCCTTGTCAGGGCACATGGGCTGAAAAAGGCCATCACTGGCAGGGAGAGCCTGTCCCATCCTCCTGCTCTCACATTCCTGGTTTTAGGTTGTCTTTGATTCTTTAAAAGTGAGAAAAAATCACAAATGCTACATATTAATTGTCAGCTTTGTGACCCGTGTGAGCTGGCTGTGTAGGTGTGTGAATTAGAAGTTTAGCATCTTAGCATCTGGTTATTTCTTTCTTTCTTTTTTTTTTTTTTTTTTTAAACTAAAGCTGAGATAGATAGAATAGCCTGAAATATCAATATGGGGAAAAAGTGAACAAGCTCTGAATAATTTCTTTTCAGCTGTGAAGACGGCCTGGAGCATGCGGTTCCCCACTATATCACAACCTATGCCCCACTCCTGCTAGTGCTGCTGGTCAACCCAATCCTATTTAGAAGGACAGTATCAGCAGGTATGCTTCTAATGGCCAGCATGCTTTGTTATGCGGTATTTAGCAAAATAATAGTAATACATAACGGGCTGGTCCCTTACTGAGTCCTAAGGGATACAGCAAAGAAAGGGAGGGAATTGCCTATGGAAGAAATAAGACACCATCTAGCTGGGAAATTTGACCTGGAGACACACTTTGGTCATGTACTCGAGTTACGCTATTATAAAACTCTACTGCAGACAGGCAAAACTGTTTCTATGATGCACAGTGACTCTTGATTTAAAATACTTCAGAGAAGTGTAACAGGGAGGTTTAACTCTACTACAATAATGGTACCAACTTAGACTTTGCAATGTAATTTTACCTGCGTTAGAGATAACGTTGGTAAGATCTGATAGCTGAATTAGCTTCTCTGCAGCTCTATTAAAAATAATGAAATGTGATCAGAATTTTGCCACTCCTGATTCTAAGATTATGAAATAAATGGGAGCTGTATACAATCATTTGGGGCCTTGATGTACCAATTTACTCTCCAGTACATTGAAGAAATGATCCTGAAAGAAAAAGCCACTGATTCAATCAATACTTTGCAAGTAATATTACCAGCACTAGATGTTTTCAGTACCTGAATTCGTACTTATCATTTACACATTAGATGTATAAAAAGCCAGCAACAGAAGACATCATATTCTAAGTTCAGTTTTCATCCAGTCTACCTTACATTCCCCAGCAGTACCATTTTCAAAGGAACAGCTGGGCAAATCTGTGAAATATTTTTTATAGTTAGTTAGTTCTACTGTGGCACCTCCTATATGTTTCATTTAGTCAGGGATCCAGTGTGCCAAACATTTGATATATATACTAAAGGTAACCCTTATTTGCATCATTGTATTATATCATTCTTGTGACTTTTACAAAGAATTGCATTTGAGCACTCAGTAATTTATACAGGAGAATGTTTAACATAAAGTAAGCAAGGAATGAACTCAAAGCCTGGGACCAAAATGTTCTGTAAGCAAATATAAGCCTTAACCTATAAAATGCTCGTTATCAAAGATATGTTACCCCCTGCAATTTGTAAAAAAAAAAATAAATTGGGAACTACATTCAGCGTTAGCTACTATTTTTATATGGTTTGAAGGCACGGATGTTTTTTAGAGTACCTACTTGATGATTGGTAAACTTATTTTCCATATCATCCTTTAATTCCAAGCAATTGAAGTAACTAGTACCCAGATGAGCAAGTGCTGGTTATACAGCAAGGTAGAACTATACATTTTTCTACAGTCAACACCAAAGGTCTTCAGTGATAAAATTAATAATGAATGTACATACATGCGTGATATGTATGTACGTGTGTGTGTCTGTGCTTTATGTTAAGTAGGTTAAGTGCTTCATGTTTGTTGAAGTATGATGTGTTATGTTTGCTTGCTCTGAAGTGAACAAGCCCTATTTTCTCAAATGATTCCATTTCAGCTCTAACAACTTAATGGTTTCACTCCATTCTCTAAGTACAGCAGTAATGAAGAAAAGGACCAATAAGTAAGAAAAAAACGTGAAAGTCTTCATGTATTCCATTAAAAAAAGAGAAAACCAAGTGAGGATGTAACTATGACTTAAAAAGCAAAGTCTTCTCATTGACTATAGAGGATAGTGAAAGTAGGATTGCACTTGAACTTAAATAAATGTGGTCAAAGCAGGAGCAGGAAAACCTTCAGTATGGTAAGGGTTAGTAAAGCACTGGAATAGCTTGCTTGGAGAGCTCTTTGAGTCTTCCTCATTTTTCAGCAAGCTCTTTAAGACTGCAAACAACACACCTAGATATAATTGTCATGCTCTGGGTTGGGGAATGGATTGGATGATCTCTCAAAGTCCATTCTTTCTATGGGAAAATACACAGTGAATATGTTTGTGGTGAGGCCACACCTGGAGTACTGTGTCCAATTCTGGGCTCCCCAGTACAAGAGGGATGTGGAGCTGCTGGAGAGAGTCCAGCGCAGGGCTACGAGGATGATCCGGGGCCTGGAACATCTGCCCTGTGAGGAAAGGCTGAGAGAGCTGGGCCTGTTCAGCCTGGAG
>VZSV01000020.1:452326-468922 GCA_013398735.1 Nothocercus julius | reverse complement strand
CCGTGCTCTAGGTGACCCTGCGTGTGCAGGGGGGTTGGACTAGATGATCTCTAGAGGTCCCTTCCAACCTTAAGCATTCTATGATTCTATGATTTGCACCTATGTATATTCTACTACGTGACCTAACTGTCTGTTTTGCTGACATTGCACTTCATTGCACACACATCACACACAAGTTTCAAAGGTTTAGCCATAGCTCTAGCAATTGCACAGCTAAATGAAGCTGTGTGTAGCATAGGATGCAATGTATTCTACTCTAGCCTAAACATCATAAAATCTATCATATCGCACATCAGATGGAAGTTTCAGGCATGACTTTTTAATTATAAAGGAAAAGATTGTTGACCATACTAACTATTTTCTCTTTTCAGTTGGACTGAGAGAGGAAAGAAGACATAGTAGAATACCACCCATTTTAGGAATCCATAATAGTTGTGGTTATTTTCCTCGAGTATTAGGCTGTGTGTTAGATTGTTTGGTGATAGTCCATCATCCAGCCCTGAACTGCTGCTAGGGATAAATCCATTTCTTCCTTTGATATCTTTTTGCAGACATCTGTTTTCTGGATCCCTGTGCTATAAATAACAAGATGCATGTATGTTAATGAACACAATTGTATACTTTCCAGTTGCCTCCTTACTGAAAGGGAGACAAGGAATTTACACAGAGAATGAAAGACGCCTGGGGATGGAGATCCAGATCCGCTTTTTCAAAATCATGCTGGTATTCATTATATGGTAAGGGGGTGCATTATTTTGTTTGGAATTGCTTTTTTTTTTTTTTTTTCCCTCCAGCTGGAGACACTCAGGGATAAAAATAAGCCCTGATAGCTCCTTTCAATTTTTGTCAAAGGTAAAGCTTCTAAGGAATGAATTCAGAAACTAACCAAAGGAGCAATGTAGCATAACAAGGCAGTAAGGAAATGATAAAAATGTTTAAGCAACAGGGAAAACAGTAATCCCTAGAAATAAGAGAAAAAAAGATGTTTGGGCACAACCGAAATGAATAGCTGTCTGGAACAGCAGCACTCCGTTACTGTGAGCTGATAGACAGCTCTCTGCACTCAAGATTTCTGAGAGCCCACTCCTTTGCCATCCATCATGTCATTGAAAACCTACCATGTATACACTTCTAAGGCTGGCCTAGGCCTGTGGACTGTGGTTTTATTACACAGCTGCCTCTACAGCCTGTGTCTGCAGATCACAAGTGTGAGAAACAAGTGCTACACATCATCTGGAAACAGAGGGACTGCCATGGTTACACTCTAGAAAAGAAACATCTCTGCTCTTTGTGAATTCTCTGGTCATTCAATCTCTTTCCTGTTCTTCCATCTTCTTCCATGAAATAGGGCTTTCAAGGCAGGGCAGGAAAGTAGTAGAAGAATCACAGAATCATTATGGTTGGAAAAGATCTTCAAGATCATCAAGTGCACCTGGACATGAGGGAGTGTGCTCATCCTTGTCTCCAAATCCCTTCCTTCTCTGTTCTAGCAACGCAATTCAGTGCAGACAATTCTGGAGTGGTTGCTGGAACTGAAGGTGTTGGATGCACTCAGCATAACTGGGCAGAACTAGAGCCTGCTCTGGAGGCTCTGCAGTTTTCTACTGCAGTCTCACAATTATCGCACAGTAATAAAGGCTCCAGAAGGGTTGTTAATCCAGTCTAGGGGGGTCTGTGCAAGGACCTGGCAAGAAGCGGTCACTGCCATAAAGTGTTTGCTATTTACATAGGTAACACAAACAACAGGAAGAGGAAAGAAGCTGCCCTGGAGTAGAGAAATGGTTTTAGATTTAGCCGTCTGTGTAACTACTTAATATAACAGTACTTAATTATACTTAAGAATAAGTTAATTTAATATTAACGTATATACTTAATATAACTACTTAATACACGTATGTATTAATGCATGTTATATTGCTTTTAAAGACAGAAGAGGGAGGAAGGCTGTCATTCTATCTTGTCCTGGCTGCTGTGTGCTGAGGGCTCTGGAGGGAAACTCTTTTCTTTGGAAATTCCTGCACTTGCTTGGCTTGGGAGAGAGGTTTCTGCTGTGCAGGGCGGAGTGGCCAAAGGGAAAGGGAGAGCAGTGAACCAGCAGGCAGCCCGGCTTTTTGGGGAATCACTGAAAATAATAAGGAGCTTCAAGGTTCCAATATCCAGGCTTCAAAGTTATGGAAAGAAAAGAGCCTCATTTTACAGCCCAGGGGTACTAAAAAAATGCAGCTGCAACCTAAGAAATCGTGACCGGCTTGCTAGGCTGGGAGCAAGCATCAAAGAAGAGACCAGTTCCACAAAGTGGGGACATTTGTTTAGTTCCATTCCATCTCCTGTGTTTTCCTATTAAAAATAATTACGCTTTTATCTTTGCTGTTATTCTTCTGATAAACTCTGATTGTTAGAGTGCCGAAACTCTTTTAACGGTCTCTCCGCAATAGGACTGAGACAGTCCTTCCTGAAGCCCCAGGAAAACTGGCATGTCCAATGCAAAGTTCAAATATGAGATGAGTTAGTCAAGGATAGGAGGGCAGCATGGGATAAAACAGAGGCCTGCAAATTTGGGATAGAAGAGCAGAAGGTTTTACACTCTGACAGAAATATAGTCATAGGAAGGACATATATAAACTCTATTAGAAAGTGTGACACGGGTTTTTTGAAGCTGCAGTAGAAATGCAAAGAAAGGCTGCTGTGGCTGTTTGGAAGTCATAAGAAATAATAATCATTTTACTTTAGCTGTTATTTAACATGGAATATTCACAATTTCTTTTTCACAGCAAGAGGTTTGACTATAGTCATCTTTCCCTAGAACAAACATGACCTTTATTCCTGGAGTTTGTTGGCATTTTTAAAGATGTTAAAGTCCAGCTTTAGCTGTTTTGCTTTATTTTACAGAGTTTTGGAAGTCTGTTCTATTCCAAACTGAAATTTTAGGATATTTAGGGGGGCTTGATTTTCTGCAGTCTTTTACAGAATGTTTGAACATATTTGGCTTCTTTTTCTGTGAGTGTCTTCTTTTTGGGGTCTTATTTTTAAGACACAAAGATATGGATAAACATAAAAATGTTTTGTTTCCTTCCTCTTCTTTCTTTCTTTCTTTCTTCTGAAACAGCTGGTCAGCCAATATCATCAATGAGAGCCTTTTGTTCTACCTTGAAATGCAGCCAGATATCAATGAAATACCCCTGAAAAATATTAGAAATGCTGCACTGATCACATGGATTATAATGGTAGGTTAATTATAACATTTCTTAATCCTAAAAAATAGTCTTGCAAGGCTGGAGGAATAGTGCTAGTATACTGTGTGGTTTTAATTTTGGAAATAAAAACACTTTTTCAGTCTAAAAAAATCAGTGAAGAAAAGCTGAAAGTAGGAGCTGTCTCTGGGAATGTTTTTTACATATATTTTTCACTAAGCCAAAAGGTACCAAAGAACAACTTTTTTTCTCTATTTCTGGAGTATGCATTCTCTCTCTGAGTAATTTATATCCATTTGAAGGATGAAGGATTCGTGCAGAATAGACCATTATAATGAGTTCTGGTCTAACCCTTCTAACCTCTGCTATAACACAAGCTACAGGATTTCAGTTCCTCCCAAACATGGTGATTTTATGAAAATTCTTTGTTTGTAATGAGGATTTTCTGCATTGCTGACTTATAAAAATAATTAAATATTATATCATAATATATGGATGATTACTTGAGGAGAACTACATGAAAAAATCTTTAAAGCAATGGACAAAAAGATAACTATAAGATGTTGGACTCTAACTGTGCTCTGCCTTTAGTTATCCCTTTGGAATATTTGATGGTGGATTTTCTGGAGATGATAACATGGGTTTCTGTTTCAAGAGAGTTTATTTTAGAGCTGTCATACCTATAAGGCATGAACACACCTGGTGTAGTTAAATCCTTGTGCCTCTTTGTATTCAAGGGTTAGGTACTGCAGTTCATTCATCTGACAGGGATATTGCTCTTGTTCACCTGGAGAGCAAGAGGTCAGGTCTAGGAACTGAGCTGGTTTTTAAACTGGCTGTGAAAATAGCCTTCTGTTTTCATGTGAGAAAAATCTAAAACCATCTACTTGCCAAGAATCACCAGACAGTGGGAAGGGAGATGATTTTTTGAGGGAAATATTTTTTTTTGTGTGTGTGTGTGTATGTGTGTGTATCTTCTCGTTTTTCCACCAGATTTGATGGACATCCTCACCGATTAAGAAATCTGCAGCAGTTCCAGACAGATCAATTGCTAGTGTTTAAAAAAACCTGACCATATATGCTAATGTCTCATCTCATATATTTGGCTTGGCTTATAGTGAAAAATATAATATTTGCTTTTGTGAGTTTAAAAGTGTACAATGTGTGAGCAATGTCACAACTCACTTGGGTACTGACCAGATGAAATTCTTGCTAGAAATTCGTATGGCCTCAGTGTTGATGGGACAGCCTCATCATATGGAAAAAACAGTTTGTGGTATCTTGCTCAGATTTGTTCCCGTCCACAGTAGCTGCAACCTACACTTTATTTGGGTGCAAACACTGTCTTTGAAAAACAATTGTTCAGTGAAGGAAGTTGCTAATTCATGCTGAACATTTTGCTGGAGTTAAGTTCCAGCCTTGCTAAGTGTAACTGCTATTGCACCTCTCCTCTTTCCTAGGGCGTCCTTAATCCCATGCAAGGCTTCCTCTTCACATTAGCTTTCTATGGCTGGACAGGATGGAGAGTGGACCTGAAATGGCAGAAGAGAGAAATACCCTGGGAATCGATGTCTTCATCAACCGCGGGTGAAAATGCCTATCCCTCACCAGTGAACTACCAAAGCAACATCCATGATCCAAAGAAGATATCGACAACCGACAGCCAGCAGACCGATGAGGCTATCAGTATGTTGTCTGAAGGTAATACCAGTGGTGATGACAGGTTAGCCAGGAGCTCTCCCATCTACCAGGGTTGGTAGGTTATAGGTGCAGAGCTGAATCTTGCTTCCCCCTGTTGTGAAGACTCATAAAATCATGGCACTGTGTGAACCATTGCTTACTCTGGAATTAGGTACATGGCTAATGTTTTATGTCATTTCTTGCAACTTTTGTGTGTGTGTGAGACAGAGACAAATTATGGATAATGTCTTCCTAGAGGATGTGTAGAAAGCTACAAAGGCCTGATCATTTCTTTAGCTGGAGTATATCTCTGCAAAAACCTGTGTTACTTATTATTCATTTTCATCCATTTTGTTTTAACCTCTCTTGTAACCTTCATGCAGTAGAAGAGTCTTTTGTTTAAATAAATGTGCTATTCATGTGTTGGGTTTTTAAATGTGTTCCCTTACTTGCCTTGCTCAGCATAAAGCTCCTTACCCAAAATTATAGCTCCAGGATTTCTGAGACATGCTTCTTTTTTCATGAGTGCTCAGATCATCTGGATTTGTTTTACAAATGCTGTCTCTTAATGCAACTGTTCTCCTTAATAGCCGTGGTCGTGTTAGAGAAGTACACATCAGGATCAAACTGAACCCAAACAGAAAAAAAAAAAAAAAAAATCTCATGTTGGAGGGTCACTTTTGCCTGAATCAGTAGTGAAGTAGACTATGGATTGACCAGGTTGACCAGGGCTTGCAAAGTGGATCTCCTGACGGTCCTGTGCATGGGCTTGCTTCATGTTGTGGGACAGTCTCAGAGCACCTGAATCGGTTTCTTTTTGGGTGAAACCATTTATGTCCTCCATGGGGCACCAGGGGCACGGCACCTGGGCATCCCAAGCTAATACTAGACCTATTCTGAAGTAAAAATAAATAAATAAATAAATGAAATAAAATGGAGTGAATGTCAGGTCCTGATCACTGTGTCACTGAACAGATAACCCCCTGTTTGCATAACCCACTAGTGTAGACACAGCCCCAGGGAGATGAATATTCCCGAATGCTTTGATCCAAATACACCACTCACTCCTTATGTAGATACTTGGGCAAACTAAACAGGAGCCTTGAAAGCAGCTATGAGAGCTTGCTGAGTAGTTATGCCGTAGTCCCTTTGAAAGCTGGGCAGTCAGAAATTAATTCCTCCTTGCTGTGGTTGCCAGGTTAGACCTAAGTCAGTTAAACGGATGTGTATGAGAGTTCTTGGAAAATGTAAATTAAAAAAAAAAAAAAGTGTTGAATCCAGGCACTGGAAGAAAATGGTTGCCATTAAATCTATGGAATTTCATAAATTCAATATCTGCACACCCAGGGCAATGCAGTTAACCCTGTTTTACCCTATTAACTCTCTATTTAACCTATTCACCCTCTTTGCACTCCCAGCTAAGTTATCAAATCTAACCATAAAAGGAGTTAGAGTTCCTTGCATTAACCAAAACTTATTTATATGCCTTTTAATTTGAAGATGATAATTTTCAGAAGTGTCCTCTCATATCCTGTAATAATATCTTTTAATAATCCTGCAATCCTATCTTCTTTTGGTTGAATTCTTTCTGTTGGTTGAAAGGGGTTTAGGGGGCCATATTTGACTCACCAGCCTCATACACATATTTACTATTTTATTTGGCTGGATGTTCAGGCTAATTGCAAAGCAGAAATACGAGCATTAATAAAATAAATTAATTAAATAAGCAGACTTCTTGCATACAAAAGCTGTCCCATATGTCTAAATAGCAAAATCCTAAGCACATCTCTCATTAAGCCTTTCCTTTAGTCTTGTAGACCAAATACATGGAGAAAGTGAAATGCTTAATGTGTGATTATGTTTTTTCTCCCTGTATAACAGAACTTTTTTTTCAGAAGAAATCATTTTATATTTGTGGTGAAAAATAATCCAAGCTTGTAAAAATCTCTTGATTTCCATGGAATCTCTAAGTTTCCTATAGTTCTATCTGGAAATCACTAAACCACCTGATAGCTACTTTAATTTTAGGAATGGCCAGATGATGTCTGGGTCAGCGATCCATTAAGGAGCAAGCATGCACATGCACTGAAGCTGATAACTGAGAGAGAGGCAGTCTGGAGAAATAAAATAGGGAGCACAGTCAAATCTGGGGTTGCATTTGAATAAGTCTTCCTGAGCATTTTATGCATTTTATACACTTTATGCATCAGAACGTGCTGTGAACTCTGTGGAAAATTGATTCTCCCCCACCATCTCACTGAACAAACTCTTAAAAGTTCAGGCAACCTTAGAGAATTTGTAGGCAAAGTTCCCCAAAGCCTCCTCCAACAGACGTTCTCAGGCAGGAGAAAATTCAATGAGTACCAGAAACATTTGAGTTTACACTCAAAAGAAACCCCCCAAACAAACTAAAACGCTTCTTTTTTTTTCTATGCAGTTAACTAGAATGGGTTGTCTTTCTAGTTCTCTCTAGCTGCTGTGAGAGATTGAAAGAGTCCTGGGGAAAAACAAATCTAGAAATCCTACTGAGAAAGAAAAACATTGTAGTCACCCCTCGAACTGTGGCTGCCCCATGATTTAAACTGTTTTTCTAAGTTGTCTACCCTCGCCCCTGCTAGGTAAGTTTAAACATGCCATAGAGAGAACACTTGCTGGCCTGTAAACTCACACAGATCCATCCAGGGAAATCACCAGCAAATGTTAGGGTATTGCTGTGTGCGCTGTTTAATTGACAGCCCTGAGAAGACATTGCACATCTGATGGTTAGAGCAAGGGTTAAAGGCAGAAGGAATGTGCAACGTTCCCAGAGCCCCCCGCAGTCAACAGGGCCTTGTGAATTTGCTCAAACACAATGTGACAGAAACATCAGTGAGACCCAAAGGTGGCATCCACGTGTAGGAAGGCCTGGGTTTCTAATTAGCATCGAAATGTTTGTGTCTTAGAGGTAGAAAGTTCAGCTCTAAACCTCAGTTGGAATGTCTTCTGTAACAGGAAGACTTTAGAGTCCTGAAAATTAATTAAGGCTTCTTGGTATTTTGTGGAAAGTGATTATTTTGAGAAGTATTTAGCTGATAAAATAACTTTGATTGGCCCCTTTAATGCCTCATACCTGATCCTATTGAAGCGTTAGTAAAGGTGAACATTTAGTGACTCCAATATGTTGTCAGACATATATATATATTTCCTTTTACAGAATTGTACTGTGCTTGAGTTCTATATTTATCTCATTTTTTTTTCTTTTGGGTACCCTTAGCAAGACTAGACCCAACCGGCATAGTGTAGAGTTTAACAAGAATACAAACAGAGTGAGAGATGAAAGAACTGTAGTGTTTCAAATAAATATTTTAAAAAAGATATCTGATAGTTATCTATATCATGGTAGGTGCCTTTTGTGTCCTTAGTTTTAGAAAAATCCGTGATATATCTGGGAAGTCAGAGCAACACAAAACTAGTCCATGTGGCTAGGGCTGGAGATAGGCTGGGTGCGGAGCAGGGCTTACATGATGAAGCAAATGTAGCACAGCTGAGTAGAAAATAGCAATGCCAGCTTGTGTGGGTGTTTGCAAAGAACGTGTTATGTGAAATTAATACAGGCTGGAGGTAATGAGGGAGAATTCCCAGGTTGGGCCGCATTTGTTCAGAGTGAGGAAACAAGGGCTTTGGAATGAAAGTGCCCCAACTTTCTCCTCCCTCTCTCCCAAATGAATCAGCTTCTAATTAAGGTGAAATGAGCAATACTGCTGAAATAAAAATAGCCTATGGACACTGAGTAAGGGATACATTCTGCATAGCTTCTAGATAAGATTAGGATTTTGCAGACAGAAAGTCTCAGCCACTAGAAGTCAGAATGATTCCAAAATTTAGTTCAATGATTCAATCACCTGAAGCAGACTGTCATCAGCTGCTGCTTAAAAAGTTTGGCTGATAGTGCATAGTATTTTGCACTTACTTGACAGAGAAATGGTCTGACTAACAGTGATTGCTTTTCTGCCCCAGCAGATAGGAGCTCTCCACCCAACAAGGAGTTTCTCCTGGTACATTTTTATGCAAAATCTTCTGTGGAAAGAATGCAGCTTTTTCAAAGGAAACTGCAGGAGTAAAGTTTTGAGTTCACATTTGCATTTTGTTTGGTTAAACGGATTAAAGACCCAGTAGCTTGATGAGGAAATGTCTTTATTTAAAGAGGCATTTGTGTCTTAAAAAGAGCTTCACTTCTTCTGGTATAAATCTAGTTTTACTTTAGATTAAAACCAGTTGTCATATGGTGAAGTGTGTTGGCTTCTTTGAAAACAGATCGTAGCTTTAATTCAGTTCGCAGCACTCAGGCCTGGTTTTCACAGGAACCGCCCCAGGTGTTGCCTTTCATGACAGTTTCATGAGAGACAAGAGCTGAAGCCCTTTGGGACCTGATCTGGGCTCTAATCCTTGCCCTGTTAGGTCTTTTGGGTCAGGTATTGGATGCAGACTAGTGGGAGGGACGGACACTTGCATTTCTAGTCTGAGAGTTTTCAGGAATCTGTAGACTGAATCCACCCAGGAAAACCAGAGAGCAGGTTGTTTTGCCCTGAATCCCCTGATGGCCGCTGATGGCTGTGGACTCACCCGCCGAAGGGAACTCCGACTGGAACTGCGAATCCGCTAAAGCTGGCAAATGCAGCTTCCAGCAGCTGTGTGCATTAGTGTGTTTCCCTCCATAAGGCCTCTGAAAGAAAGCCATTGTGTCACTTCTTATATTTTCAAATACGAGGATGGCCTGTTTAAAACCTGAATAAAACGTCAAACTGACAACTAGCAAATTTGCTCTATGAAGCCTGATTAAAATAAATTGGACTTTCTTTTTTGTCATAATGGTATAAAATAGTATTTCTATTAAAAAAAAAAAAAAAAAAGGTGAAAGGACACCAGTCAGCTGGGAAAAAAAAAAGTCTAAGCCCAAAAAGCCCGCAGAGTAAGTTGCGTAGCCTGCATATAGTAGAAAAGCAGTGAAACCCACATAAACATTCATTAGAAATTGATATATGAAAGGCTTCTTTATCATCCATGTATAAATGAGAAGATCCCGAAAAGCCTTTCAGGATTCCGCCTCCGTTTTCAACAGGGGAAGGGAAAGCTTATCGTACCTTCCTCAGGAGGCCCTTGTTGCGAGCCGGGCGCGCGTTTAGCGGCAGCAGTACCGCGCGCCGGCCGCCCGGCAGCGGGGAGGAGGTGGCCACAGGCTCCCTCGCGAGGTGGACGTGGTCCGGTGAGGATGCGATGAGGAGACTGGGCTTCTCCCTCCTAGGGGAACCCTGGGCTCGTGGGGCTCACCGTGCTGCCGGAGCCTAGGGTTTTAAAGTAAGCCTTTTAAACTTGCCAGCACCTCTGTGGGTGAAATTTGGATCCTGTCAAAGCAGGACTTTGCTCTGGGCTCGCATGGGGTGCTGGAGAAGGCAGGTTCACCCCGGGCAGAGGGATCCTGCGTGACTCTGGGGCTCCCTCTGTGCCCCGAGGATTCTCTGCGGTGGGACTCAGGTGTCTGGCCATGCCTCCCTCTGGGCATGGGGTTTAAGGGCTGTAAAAGAGCTGTGGCTGCGGGTTCCCTCCCTCTGGGGAGCAGGACTGCGGCATTTTGGTCAGGGAAGGCCATGGCTGTGGCGGACTCCTAGCCTAGTCTTCCACCAGCTTCCTCTGTGTCCCGTGAGCTACCTAACGCTGGCACACAGTGCAGCAGAGCTGGACACGGAGCCTAAGTGGGTTCTTCCTTGGGTTCTTCTTCTCCAGGTACCTCTGAACCGGAGAGGTAACTTCATACCAGTGGCATAACTGTCAGCCTCCTGAAAGAGCTTGAAAATATAAAAGCCAAACTATCGTGCTTGTTTAAAAAGACAGGTTTTAAGGGAAGGTGTTTAAACGAGCGAGGTGGTTCTGTTGAGCTCTGCCCGGGCAGTGGGGAACGGGTTGTTCTTGCCTTGTCCCCCGCTCAGAGGGCACCAGCCGAACACGGGGGTGAGACTCTGGCGGCCTTCATGGAGCTGCAGCCTCCTGATAGCGTCAGCTCATGTCTGCCTGCTGCAGAAGATCCTGATTGAATTTCCTTGGAAAAAAAAAAAAAAATCAAGAGCAACTGTCTCCTTAGGCTAGAGCACTCAAGCAAAAACCACATTTTATGTGGCAATGAAATGAACTTCTCCCAGCTCGGCCCTAGTCATGCGCCTCCATGTGACAGAGGACACAGCGTTCCTCCTGGAGCCCTTTGCTCAAGGCACCAGGCATGACTTGCCAGTGGTCACAGACATTCCCACGGCGTGGCTAAGTGCTCCGCTTAACAGCCGGGCTCTGCTAAGCCAGGGTGCAAGGCAGTCAACCGTTCCCCAGGAATGCAATTACGCAGAGAACAATAAGGCAGAGGCCAGATAAGGAGGCTTTTTCCCTGTTTCCTGGGGAATTTTACAGTCTAAAAGCCGGTACACCAAGATTCTTTCCATACAACGCCTGAACTTAAAAAAAAAAATAAAAAAAAAAAGGCTACATTGGCAAAATTTTTTTAATAAAGACAATGTTTCCTTTTAATAAATAACTTTAAATGTAATAGAGCCCTTTCTCTTTTGTTTGCTAGGTTCTGATGCTAGTACAATTGAAATCTACCTCTCGAGTGAGCTATATGACTTAAATGGTAATGAGGCTGATGTTGAATGACTGGAAGGCTGAGAGAGGCATGAGCGGGTGAGCTGAAGATACAGAGACAGTCTCAAGGATCTGAGAACTGTTTCCCCGTTATTTCAGATGCGTTCCTCTTCCTCCGGGCACGAGGAGGGGGGACACGCACATCCCTGCACTGCTCCTGCTCCTGCTGCTGCCACAAAGCCAGTCCCACCCTTCCCGTCCCGGTGCTTCTGCTCCGCTTACAAAGTTAAATACTCCTTGGCTGCACGTGGGGAAGGGAAGAAAAAGCAAGAAATGCCGGCCCTAAAACCCAGCCGGGGCGACGCACGTTCGACCCAGGCTCTGCTCATTTTCGCAGCGTGGTGGGTGGGTGCCCGTGCGTGCGCGGCACCTGCACCGCCGGGGCCCTGGGATCAGGGCTCCCGCCGCGGCCGCCACGACCCGCCCAGGTGCCCCCTGTGCCTACGAGGGGAACTCTCTAGTCACACGGCTGGTGGCCACGGGGCTGTAAAACTTTTACACTTCTTTTTTTTTAAGATTTTTTTTTTTCATGGCACCTCTGCTAGATGTTAGTTTTAGTGGCATGAATGTAAAACAAATGTTGCTATGGCAGAAATGTTTCATTTTTTTTTTCTCCCTTTTCTACGTGCAAGACTGGTGTGCAACTTCCCTTCGCAGTATCAGTTATGCCATACCAAGGCCTCAGTCTTCATGTGATAAGCAAACAGTAGCCCCCACGTTATAAGAATATAAGAATTACATGGTGTGGTGTAGGTGTTACGCTCTCGGTCTCATGATGTGCTTGTTGTCCCTGCGCTTATACTCACCTGTGAACTTATCTCAGCTTCAGCACACAGTTACTTCACACACTAAACAAGGTACATGAGATAAGACGCAAACATTTTGTTAATACCCATGGGTAAAACTGTCTTTTCATGGTGGGAAAAAAAAAAAAAAAAGTTCTGCCTTACTGTATACAGTATGACTTGTATAGTAGTGTCCCTGGGAAGGCTGCTTATGGTTCTGCCTATTGACTGTCACTTTTTGCACTTGTTGTTCTAGCACTTTTAGCTAAAGAAATCTATTTGTGATTCTGTATATCTTGCACTGATAGGAGATAAAAATGCTATTATTATTTAACATATTCTATCAAGATATCACTATTTAGATGCTTAGAAAAGGGACTACTGGTGTTCCAGGTGAGACCCTAAGAGTGGCTAGAAAATGGTAGGACTTGCTTCTTGTCTTGTTTTTTTAGAGAGTGGTGAAATAAACTGATAAATATTCAGGCCCAATACACAAGCAACCTTTAAAAAAGTAAATACACATACAGAATCATACACATACACACAACTGTGCACATCTTAATCTTTAATACTGTAACTTCATAGTTTCTGAAGAAGGATGAATTATAAACTATATCTGTGTGGTTTTATAACATTGCAGAAATAAAAACAGGCTGGAAGTTGGTGTTTTGTATTAACTGGAATTATTTTTGCAAGTCACCAGGGATATATGCAATTAATCTGTCAGCTTCACCAGTCTCAGGAGGTCTCAGGAAATTTGGACAGTCATGAGCAATGGAGGCTATTCCAATACCAACAACAGCTTGGTTTACCAGATTTGCCTTTCCAGGTATATTGAATCTGATTTTTTTTTTTTTTTTTTTTTGCAGATTCTAGCAGAGTCTCGAGGTTTTTTTCTTTATACCTTTCTTTTTTTATTATTATTTTTTTAACCAGTCTATCTAGGAGATCTAGCATTTTGTCACACTCTGATGTTTCTTGCCTGCAAAAAGATTTTTATAGGCCATATGCCATTCCTCAGAAATGTCCCTCTGCTGAAGTAGTAGTATTGCCATTCTAGAAGTTGGTAGATTGGAAAGATTTCAATTTTTAATTGCTCTCGTCAGTGTTCTCTGTCCAAGTCATGAGACCTGGACCTTTAATGTGGCCAGGAACAAGAGGAGCTCCTCTCTTGCTGTGGGGGCTGCCTGACCTGGAGGCTCTGTGTGTGTCGTCTTCTTTGAAGGAAGCTCTGGGGGTGGGTAATTAAACACGGTGATCTTATTGGACAAATCTCTCAAGATTCTCCCCAAAGTAGGCTCCAGAAAAGAATCCATGCCCAGGACTTCCAACGTCACCGTGCTGAGGTTTCCATTTGGGCTTCTGGTGTTCTCGGGAGATCAGGAATCCGTCTGCCTCAAACGCAGTAGCTGAAGGTTTTATCTGTAATGGCTTGCGACTTGTTTCGATCATTCTGTGAGGACACCGTGTGCTGCAGAAGCCTCAAAAAATCCATCAAAGGGTTTGGCCTTTGTGTCTCGTCCTCTACAAAGCTACAGAGATGGCTTTTCAGGAACTGTAACCCGGTGAGGTGGGGTGCAGTTCTCAGTTGACTCCATTGGCTTTTAGAGAAGTCAACTGGAAGGCTGGAGAAATAATTTTGAGTTTTAGGATGCCAGAATGTCAGGGCTTCTCAACTAAATTGTTTCTCATTTGTGGTGCACTTCTTACCGTAACAAATTACCCTTATGATAAGGGTGCCAATTTTGTCTCTGTTTTTGATGGGAAGAGCTTGGAAACAGATGAGTAGGATCTTTTTCTTGATCCTTTGTATTGAGTGATTTACACACTGAAGTTGAGACTTCTTCTGTAAGGGTAAAAGATGTTAGATCTTTGAGCAGGAAGAGAGGATATAGCTGGTTTCCTGTACTTATTACGTTTTGTATGCTTTTCGTTCTGTGAATATATTCCAAAGGAAGTAGAAAAAAATATCTCTAAGGAAGCAAAGATCTTTCTTCCTGTTGGAAGAGAGTCAGCCAAGACGATAAATTCCTTGCCAAATGAGTCATTTCTTCACTTAAAGAGACTTCAAAGCTTTAAAAAAAGTGTTTTTCAGAGCATGGGGCTTAGATACGAAGTTGCATGCACTCGTAATGGCTGTCACTGATCTTTATGGAAAATGATACGTAGAAAGATGTCAAGGAAATAAGTGGTTTGAGTGAGGTGCTGCAACACAACATCTTAATAGAACAGCTCTCACAAATATATTCCTATTGGACTGCACTCTGACAGAAGCAAGAAGCAAAGCGTTTAGGATTGCCCAGTACTTTGAGTGCTGCTTGTTGAATGGTGCACAAAGTAAGTAAATATTCATAAGATAAACAAATGAAAACTGAAGAACTGTGTTAGCTTGACAATATTACATTTTCGTGAAATTTGGTTGGAAATAATGTAAATAAAATTAGGATTCATATAGCATTGACTTAAGGAGCAGGTAAAGGCACAGTTTCTACATCGTGCCATCTATTATAGCATTAGACCCACAATATCTATAGCCTTCCTCTTTATGTGCTTTACTTTGAGGAACTCTTACGAAGACTGCTGGTGATTAGTAGTCCTGTGAGAGATGAATAATAATAGCTGTCCTATTACTTCAAAATAATAAAATTATAGGGAATTAATTGTATATTAATGCTCTGCAAATTTGATAGTGTGGACTGTGAAAAAAACGTACAAAAAGACATTTTTTTCTTTTTTTTTTTTTTTTGTGAGTATTTGATGATGTGATACTGTGCACCTGTGAACAGGTTCCAGGTGCTTAAATACCTAAGAAGTCCCATCGGACAGGAGACACGTAAGGCTCTGGGTGGTCGCTCTTCCGAAGGCCATGGACGATCTTTCAGCCTTGACTTAGACGAATTGGCTCAGCATTAGCCTGCAAAGAAACAAAAATCTCACGCTTGCATGTTGACACCCCATGAAGTAGTGTGGGGACTGTTCTGTGGAATAAAAAAATAGCCATCATAACCCGTGAATTGTGAGGCCCCAGGAGGCTGGAGGAGCGCTGGTCTGAGAGGGCGGTCGCAGGAGCCTCCTTCCCTTGCTCCAGGGCTGGCAGGGGCATCCCTCTTTTCTCAGCACGCCAATCAGCCAAATGGGAGACGACCCGTAACCCCACTGCGCGCGGAGCCCCCGGATGTCCTTTGGGACCGTGCCCGGTGCGCACAGCGAGGGCCATGCACCTTCCCGCACGGGGATCCGCCGCGCAAGCAGCCGGCCGCGCGCGAGGCCTCCGCAGCGTGAGGAAGAGTTAGCAAGTTGCCCAGGTCAGCTTAGCGGCACCTTTATTTCATCTGGAAAAACGTTAACCCGCACGGTTAGAGGTAGTTCTTTACTAGCTGCCAATACTTAGTAACTCTCGTTTTTGCACCCTTTAAAATGAGGGATCGCCAATAAAGGAATCATGTGGGGAAAGTAAAACTGAGCAACGAATGTGTGAAAACGCAGTCCCTCCCACCCACTCCCAACCCTTAAACGCGGAATGCAAAACAGCCAAGAAAGAAAAAGGAACAACACGCACAAAGTTCTCTAATATCAAAATATAGCAATTTATTCAAGACACTGAATATGATCTGTTGATTCTCTCCTTAAAACAAATGAGCTACAATACACAAGGTGAATTTGAAGAAAGTGTGGGCAGGGGAGAAACAAAACAAGGGGTTGATGTTGTTTCAACAGAACCTGGGAAATGCTGAAATGAGAACCAAGTCTGGCTGCAAGTCTGACACAGACAATAAAAACTGCAGAAGCCAGAATTCAGAATTTCAGTGAGTGGCTGAAAGAACATTTCTGCATTTGACAAAGAACCACATTTTCTTTAAAGGCAAAAGGAGGAAAAAAAAGGAGGAAAAATTAAAAAGGAAAAAAAGAAAAAAAAAAGAAACCCAAAAACAAAGCAGACCCTTACATTTAACAAAGTGCACTTCACTTGGCTCTAAAATTAGCTATTTTTTTTCTCTTTTTAAACAAATTAAAAGGGAAAATTCTAAGATGTAACATGGGGTTAATGTGTGTGTAACCCTGTAAGTCAGGCCCTTTAGTGCCCCATAAGGGACCCAGTGTTTTCCACATAAAAGATTCAGTATCCTTCTAAGCCATGGAGCTGCGTGTTTTTTCAAAAAGCTGCTTTTTCTTTTTTTTTTTTTTTCCCCTTCACTTCAAGGCCAGTTCCAGGCAGCCAGCAAAGATAAAATTCCAGTAAGAAGCCTCTTGGTTTCACAATTCAGTTCGGTCTCTTA
>VZSV01000020.1:419975-450616 GCA_013398735.1 Nothocercus julius | reverse complement strand
CGCCCACCGCTCGCTCGCGCAGCGACGCCGTCCCCAGGCGGCACCACCACGGGCGCCCTTAGCCTGCGCCACGGAAGTCGCGCCCCGGAGGGGCGGCACTCAGAAGGTCTTTGCTGTCACTCTCATCATTTCAGCCACTGTAACTTTATGGTGGTGTAGTTGTTGAGAAGTAACCTATATATCGTTTCTGACATCCTCACCTAGCACCGAGATCCGCGTTGTCTCCTGCGCACCGCCCTGCGGGCTTGCCCTAAACGCGGCGCGGGAGCCTCCACGCGCGGAGCAGAGCACGAGAGCGTGCGCACGACGGTGGCAGCAGCTCCGCGCGCGGCCGGAGGCAGCGCAAGAGCCTCTGTTAGACGGTGCTCACCAGGACGAGCGCAGCGGCGTGGCGGGATCCACTCGTCAGCAGCGGTAAGCGCAGTCAACGTTATCCAGCGTTGGTCCAGCAGGTCCCGTGAAGCCGGTCATGAAATCCCACCGACTTTCCGGCCGGGAAAAGGCTGAAGGGGATGAGCGGAGGAGGTGGGAGCTGCTCAGCACCGTCGCGGCGGCGGAGCCCCCTCTGCGGGACCCTGGGGCTGCTCACAGAGCGACGCGGGGCGGCCTCCCTGTCCCCAGCGAGGGTGATCACGCGCTCTCAACGCGCACGCCCGTCCTTCCCTTGGCCGACGCCATCAGACAGCACCGATCAGAAATGAACCCACACAAACATCTGGCTGCTGGAAGAGGACTCTGAATAAACGACTGACTTCTTTTTTTTTTTTTTTTTTTGTATGAAATGGCCTTTTTTTTCTTACAGCACTTTCTGAGAGAGACGAGAAAAAGGATACTGCACCTTTCATGTTCCCTGGACTCTGTTTGTGTCACTCTTTTTACTTGAATTACACATCTGGTCTACATTTGGTGGCCATTTTAGGCTTTTAAAACTGTGTTTAACATAAAAAATATTTTTTTCCAAAAATACACTGGGTTCTTTCTGTTAAAAGTCATCTTTCTCCTGTAAAAATCGTCCCCAGCACTGCATTCTTATATAAAGCACTTATTACACAATTTGCTGAAAGTGCCCTTGAGACGCTAAGATCTGAAGCATGGAGGATTATTTTTTTTTTCTTTTTAAATGGAGAGAAAGGAAGAAAAAGAGAGAGAGAGAGAAGAGAGGAGAAGCAGTCTGTCAAAAATTTTCATTGTCATGTCCACCTGGCTGCATCTACTATGGGCATACAGGGAAAAAAGAAAAAAAGGGGAAGAAGAAAGAGAAGGAAAAAAAAAAAAAAAGGAAGGAGAAGTTGGGAGTGGAAGGGAGAAATAAAAGGAAAACAAAAGCTTCATCCTAAGCCTGGGATCCTCCAGGCTATAATATTCCAGCTGATAGAAAAACCACTGAACAAAAAAAGTAGTCTAGAAAATAGAAAGTGTTGTGATTACAAAGTTGAGCATTTCATCAGTACAAACTGGTCTTTGAACGTCCTTTGGGAGAGCAACTGTAGTGTCCAAATTGGAAGGAAAAAATACAACACCGCATGGAGGAGGATTTTTTTTTCCCTTTTGGTTTATCACAGCATTTTTCTTTTTTTTTTTTGTTTATTAATTTTTTTTTTGGCACAGCTTTTTTTTTTTTTTTTTTTTTTTTTTTTCCCAGCCATCAGAGCAAGTTCTCAGACGCAAACCAAACAGTGCAATGCCTAGCTGGTGGCTTCATGCTTCCAAGGCTGAACGTTCCAGGTGGAAACCATTCCCTCCCCCTCTGAAGTGACTGTGTTTTTACTCCTTGATGAAGGTTACGGACAAAATACTAGACATCTGTGGCCAGGGAGAGTTGGTTTCACGGTACACTCTAACTTTGTTCAAGTTCGTACAGTTCTGGAGCTGTTAAGAATAGTTTTGAAGAGTGCTTCTCCCCACACATTCACTGCTGGTCCATTTGAAATTTCTTCTAAAACATTTCACTTTTACTTCCGCAGATCTAGAACACAAACCTAGAGAGAAAAGACTCAGGATTAAGAACCATTTCTGAAGATCTTTTGGAATTCAGATGTATTTGTGGCCCAGCACAAAGGCTGATCAGCCAGCAGCTGAAAAAACAGCATGTCCTACTGCCAGGCCTCACAAGAGTCTGCCTGAAGCACCTGCTTTCATGTCCTCAACCAAGGAAACAAACCAGATGGGAGGAAGTAAGTGAAAATCATGTAATAAACATTTAGCTGAGCTTTCACTAGAACAAACACGTCTGCGACACCGCACATCCTAGATAAGCTTGTAGGCTCTATTCAGTTGCCTAAACATAGGACCTACTTCTATGTGAGGAACATGTTCATTTGGAGCAGTTCTTGGAAGCCATGCATGACACTATCTCAAATGCAAGACCACTAAGCCCAGGCAGATGAATCCTGAGGTTAAAAGCTTGAAAAATACTGCTGTAGAGCAAAGCTGTGCCTGCCAACCAGGGAGAAGGTTATTTAGAAAAGCTACAATAAAATCTGCATGTCCTTACAAGCTGCTCATGCTATAGCTGAAATTTTTATAAAGTAATATTAACAGCAAAGATAGCAATGAATTACCGTTACTATCATTTATGATGAATAATCATGAAGCATCTCCAAAGCAATACTTGTCCTTTACTATATGATGAAATTTTTTCACATTATGCTGAAAATTTCCTCCTTTAGGTAAACTACTTCTGCAGGGTAAAACTTAGTCCCAAGGCAACTGCTGATTAGACATTTGACTGCTGTGATTTTCTTTAAATTTTGTGAGGCAAGATAACGGATAGAAACACTGCTATTGATGTTCTTATCAAATATGTATTTTAAAATCTTCCCCATCTCCAGCAAGATTCACCTACTCCACCAGCATTCTTCTTTTCAAGTAACACCACCACCTCTCAGTATTCAAAACCTTTCAAAACAGGAGGCACTTTTAATACTCTCCATAGCTCTACTTATTTCTGTCCTGAGCTGTCTACCCCTCGACCTCTATCCAGAGCAGGCAGCAAGGCAAGTCACACTCTCCGGAGGAGCAATTCCCATTTTATGTCAGCATTTACACTGTATACAGATTCCTACCGATCCATCTGACGCGCTTGCTCCCACTTTGTCTCCTCTTGCATTCCAGCAGACTTCGAAGATGCCTCCGGTGCCTCTGTAGCTATGTACTAGAGTTCCACTCTGCAGCAAAAGAGCACACCAACGTTAGGCACAGAAATTCCCGTGTTTTTTTTTTTTTCCCTCTGCAGAGTGACAAGACGTTAAGGGAAGAGAGCGGCAGTGAGGGGGGCTTTGATGATGAAGAGAAACAGAGTCTTCCAGAAAGCAGCTCATGACAGGGGGCTTGGATGTCTCTTTCTGTGCCGGCCGTAACGGCAGCGGCCTCGGGAGCGGGGCTGGTGCGGCCGCCTCCAGGGTTTGCTGCTTATTCTGGCTGTGAGGAACGGCGCCCAGAAACACCTGCGCAGCTGCGGGGGCAATGACAGCTCTGCCACCACCGTGAGGGGGCCTGCGACCTCCCTCAGTTCTTCGTGCGTGTCCCTCATTGTTGGCATTTCCAGGCCCAGGAAAACGTGACTGGTGGGAGAACTTGCTCCGCTCCTGTGCCCGGGCACATCACACACACACTCGCGTCAGCAGCAACGGCCTGGGCGGCCGGGAAGGCCGAGCTCGGCTCTGAGCTCGCTCCCAGGGCGTGAGTGGAGCGAGCTTCCTGGGGACAGGGGAAAAACTCAACGCCCCACTTGCTTTTCCCAGAGAATTCCCAAATTGTTCACCCTTTGTATCTGTCATCCCTTCACCGCGTACTATAAGCAGGTGCATCGGACTCATGTCTGAGCTAAGTTTGCTCCTGAACACAGGTTAGCCCTTATTTCTAACAATCAACCCGCGCCCCTACTTCACCGTCTGTGAGCTGCACGCATTTTCCTACAGGCTCTTGGTTTAGCCTACAGAGAAACTTTAGCAGTTCTGGACAGTCACCTCACTCCCCTGAGTGACTCAGCTTTTATGCTGGGATTTGTATCAATACAGAACGATTCTATCAGCACAACCAGGTTCACCTTGTCTGACAGGGCACAGTCTTCAGAGACACATATATTTTCTATTTAAATTTTTGCCACTGAACTGTCATCTAGAACAGATGTGTTTTACATGAATCAAAGAAGTACCTGAGTATTCCATATATGGACACATTTGTCAAAGGACCCGCTGGCTAAATATTTCCCATCAGGACTAAAAGCTACACTGTAGACAGGCTCTTGATGTTTCGTTAACGTATGGATACAGACTCCCCGGTCAACGTCCCACAGCCGAACAGTGGAATCAAACGAAGCACTGCAAGAAGCACAAACACACACGAACGTGTATTAACTTGGGTATTCATCAGTTTGTAGCTTGATACTGTAAATATTTGAAGAAAACACTAGAGTTTCTCTTTTTTTTTTTTTTTTTTGCTAAGCAGAAAGCAATGTTTCAGATAGAAAGACTTCTGTTCACTAGGGCCTTTACTTTCTTAACAGCAGGCATAATATCCACAGAACAAATTCTTGTATGTGGACCCTTTAGTTGAACTGGGGATGTTGTGTATAGGAACAGATCATTATCCCAAACAGGGCGAACCCTCTCTTTTTGAGATTCTACCTGGTATTATTGAGGAAATAAAACATATATAGTCATTAATAGGACAGACTGTTCAGACAAATCTTATTCCTCATGCATTTGCATCATCCAATGAATTAAATCTATATAGTTCTTTAGAACTGCAGCTCTTTTCACTTTTTCAGTGATGTTTTTCCTCCAGTATGTTTAAATCCCAAATTGTGGGCTTAGGAAAAGACAAGGGAAGTAACTGGTATTAAAAATAACCATATTAGAAGAACAACCCTAAGGAAGCAAAGCTGTTCCCTATCCCTTGCCCTGTCCTTTCTCAAAGAGAGGGTGAAATAAATTAATCAAATTAGATGTAACTTTTTCCTGAACCGAAGACATCACAAACTGATTTGTTAATGCAGTGGTACTGCCATCAATTGGCATTCCTACAACTAATCATATTTCCTAAACTCAAATAAAATTTTTGAATGAATTTCTAAGTGGAAGTTTCACCTTTTCTCTGTTAGTTAATAAGGCTATAAACATTGTTAGTATCTGCATAGGTGAGCTGCATGACCCTTGTTACAACATACTCCAGGTGGTTTAATAGGCTGCCATCTGTCTCATTAAATATATTCACTTATAACAGTCAGTTGTCAAATGTGAAGATTCAATGACAAGATTACCATCTTTTAATTGAGACAGCAGAAAAATTACATATCATGGCTCAATTTTCCTCCTTTTTCTTCTTCCTTTTCTTCATGTGATCTCTTTCCCTTTGCATTTCTCTCCTGACTTTTAAGCACAAGCACTTTTTAATATCATCTGCAGCTGGCTTACTGGAATTGTGCACAGGAAGGGCAACACCATGAGAAGAGCAGAATTATATTTCAGAAAGACGCTCCTTTTTCTTGGGAAGAGGAAAAGATGCATTTTTACCTTGCTAACATGATGTTGGAGTTTGGATTGCTGGTGCCTGGTCCTGTAGGACTCCATTTAATAGTATAAATCTCTTTGCTGTGAGCCTGAAGATCATGTACACAGGTGTCTTGCTTCATACTCCAAATCTATGCCAGAGGATTATGAAGGAGAAAAATGGCAACGTTACTAATCTGTTCTCAAGCAAATTATTTCTGTTCTCTTTATTCTTCTGTTATTATGGATGTTTCTTTATTTCACATTTAGATACAAATGCATGACTTAATTTGAGTTTATTAACACAGCAGTTTAGTACCTATAATGCGTGCATGTTAGAGAAACCACAATAGGGGAAACTGATGCACTTTGAACATTTATTCAATAGCTCAGAAGAACTAGACAATTGTCATGCTGCCCACAGCCTCTACATTCACAGAAGGTGAAGACATTCTATTTAGAGGAATTTAACTTGTTAAACCATGGATTGCAATAGTACTTATTTTAAAGAATTAGAATTGGGTCCCCATGACTGCTCAAAATCCAGTTTTCCCTTATGCCAGTATGATTTTTCTCACTGTTAGATTTTTTATTTTTCTCCAAAACTCCACTTGTTTTCCTCATGTTTTGTAGCAGCATGGATGATGGAACAAAATCTGCTATTTATGCAGCGTTGCATGGCTAAATACTTCAGTATGAGACAGGGAATATGCTGAGTAGACATGCCAAGTAATTCAGTAAGTCTTTTTCCAGATAATCAAGAAAAGCAGAACAAGCTAATCTCTCACAGCAGAAAAAAATAACCCAAAATTACAGTCAGTTTCAGAGAGACCAGACAAGTAGTAATAATTTAACTGTCTTGATAAAGGTCTGCACAGTGAGGGAAATGATGTGCTTTTATGCTGAATTTTCAGCAGCGCACCAGAGACCACGTTTGGACTTCAAAAATGAGGAAAAAAGTGAAGACAGTGAAGACTGATTTCAAAGAAAATTGAAGAGGAGCAGTCTTTGCCTGAAGAGGATATGAAATCTCCATCACTGAAAGTTTCTTAAAACAGGCTAGGCCAGTGATAGAAACCCCCTAGGTCTTGTGTCAGATTTGGTGGTCATAAATTTGAACTGGTATCAACAACACTGAACCAAAGCAGTTTTTAAAAAACACAGCATGGAACTGGCCACCAGAAAAAAACGCGCTACCACTGGGTGAGGGTGTTGAGCAGAGTCCGACTGCCTGATAAGGCAGTGCTCCCTTCAAGTCTCCTCCAGGCCTCCTTTCTGTAACTTCGCCTTTCTGTGTAACCTGGAGTTCTCCCTCTAGAATGCAGAGGGATTAAACCCCCAATGGGTATATGGCAAAGACAAAGCAAGATAGAACAGATTAACAGGAGATGTTCATAATGCAGGTGTATACTTGGGTCTTACTTACATTTACACGTTTCACTGTTCTCCGAGTTTTAGTTCTTTTACATAGACTGTGTTTATGCTATAAACACCTATTTTAGCTTTGTCAGTCCACAGTGGAAAGAGGTGTGAGTTGTAATTAACACTGAAATCCGTATTCCTGATATAAGTCTACCCACAAAACCAAAGTTATGTTCGGGATGTTAGCTCTGCCCAGAGGAAGCAGTGGGAAACACGGGCTGTGCTGGCATGCTGTTCTGCAGCGCAGCAGGAGGGCCCTTCTGCCACAAAGCACAGGCCTCACCCGAGGGGCCTGGGGAAGGACAACAAGACTGAGGGGAAAGTTTGGGCTGAAAAAACAAACAAACAAAAAACCCAACTCTACGGTAGAAAGTAGCTTTGCCAGCCCAGACTCTCCCTTTATTAGCCATACTCGTGAAGTGCATGGGGCTGGTTATACTGGTAGAGCCACCTGGGTGCCAGTGGCCGGATTAATTCCCCCAACTCAAGGCACCTGGCACCCAGGTGGCTCTACCAGTATAACCAGCCCCATGCGCTTCATGAGCGGAGTCAATCAGCAGTGGGGCTGCCCAAGGCTCCTCACACAGGGAGTGGATGAATTGAGGCACCTTCAGAGAATGGTTCAGATATTTCATGAGCTTGACATGACCTTTCAATGGACATGCCCTGCCAATGGTTTATGCCAGGGCTTCTCAAAAAAATCACACTGTTCCAATAAAATTACTTTTAGAAGAAAGACTTCAAAGGGAAAACTCTTTGTTTTTATATTTTTTACAAAGTATAATGAATAGCCTGCTTAGCAAAGGGAAAGAGCTTCTATTGACAGGCGAGCAGATGTATACACTTATATACATATACCCCCCCCCGCATATATATTTTAAGCTATGACTATTCTGTGACAGTGGCATACCAGTCACTTGACAGAATTTGGAAAGTACCCTTCAGTTTGCCCAGTGGCTGCTTGTCTATGTTCTGTCTTATTTTTCACATCATCTTCAAGAAATATGGGAAAAAATATAACTATTGTTCGTGCAGAGCCTTACTGATAAAGTGCTACCATGCTGGAGCGGACGGAAAAAGAGAGAGAACTTTATTTCCTTTACCTTTCGAACAGATGAAATGGAAACTAAATTACCTTTAACGTCATGTCATCGGAGCAAGATGCTAGTAGCATGCCAGAGGGGTCCCATTTGATTGCATTAACCTCGTTCTGCAATAAAGAGCGACGGCACAAAGCGAATGTTAAGGTTGCATTACGGGGCCGGGCACCCAGCAGAGGGCCCCCACGGTCCATGCCCGCAGCAAGGGACGGCGCCGGCTGCAGCCCTCCCTGCTCCGTGGTTTATTAAGTTGCGGCACTAACTTATTTTGAAAAGTCAGGTATTTCCTAAGTTAATATCCGGTGGATCTCGGAGACACAAATTTGCAATAGAAAATCCTGGGGGAGGTGGGTAAGAGTTTTGTGGAGTTTATCATTCTTGGTATTACAGCTTGCTGAAGACTGTGATCTCTCTAAAGAGAGTGTGTGCATGAAGTAGAATATTAAGCAGTTTATGATTCTTTCTCCATCAGTTTTTCCAGTTCTGTGTGATTAACTGAGTCCAGCGTACCCCCTAGATAGTCAGTAAGTTTTCCGTGCCTTTTTTAGGGACAGACATATATAATAGCAGAAGGCGGGGGGAAAGCATTTTATAAACAGGGAAAGATTATCTTTCAGAAAGCGTGAGCTGGCTCAGGGTCTTAGTGGAATAATACTGGAAATGTTTTGCTTTGCCGATTAGTTAAAAGAAACTGCACACACATATTTGAAGTCAAAATTTGGCCCATATACAAAATGGTATACTTCATGTAATAAATAAACAAAATCAATCTGTTAATAGGAATGTGCAGCAATCTGCCAGGAAATACCAATTTAATACCGATTTAACCACACAAACTAGCTAAAGGTCTCCAAATGTAGATTTCTTTCCTCAATGGGGAGATAAATAGCTCTGGGAGTTAATTTATAGGTATATCATAGGTATAGGTATATCATAGCTGTTTTCTCATGAAGGAAAACTAGAAAAACTAGCCTTTGATGTCCATTACATACCAAAGAAGAAGGGAAAAGAGGAGTGAAATACACCCTAAAAGGCTCTCATTAAATGAAATTGATTCTAAATCGAAACAATGGCAATAAATTGTTCTGTCATTTTTTAAAGGCAATTAAGAGAGTAGAAAACAAAATCCTCTTTATTACTGTGCCTTCTGCCTGCAGCTCGTGCTGCATATGACCAGTGGCTTTGTTTAAGCTTCAGGTTTTGCCTCCTGACCTGATCTAGAAGAGTTTATCCCTCTTCACAGGCCACTGTGAGTCACTCCCAAAGAATACGGTTTTGGGGGAGCAATGCGATCTAACACCTTTGGGGCTGGAACACCCTGCTCAGCACATCAGCGGGCGCCACTGCCACACGCTGCTGTGGCACTCTCGCTAGCATTTCGGCCTTAACTTACTGTGTGTCCTTGAAAGGTTTTAACGGGACGGTCGCAGCCAAGTCTGCATACGTGAATGCACATGTCCGTGCTGCAGGAGGCAAAAGTAGTGTTGTTCTGCCAGTCTACGTCCAGAGCAGGAGCTGTGAAGTGCAAACAACACAAGGTGCATTAGGGAACACGGCAACAAAACGGTTATCCCAAAATTGTTTTGCTTCTGTCACCCCTCTACCCCAAGGAGACTAAAAGCCAGCTGTGAGACTGTGACCTGCAGCCGGGCGGGGACTGCTGAGAGAGACACACAGGACTTGTCTTCCCGTGTGATGGACAATCTGGCTGCTTTGTATGACATCTATTTGTGAGGCTCTTTTGGGTTAAACTAGATGATAGTGAGTAGAACAGTCACAGAATCACAGAAGGGTTGAGGTTGGAAGGGACCTCTAGAGGTCATCCAGTCCAACCCCCCTGCTCCATCAGGGACACCCAGAGCATGGGGCACAGGGTGGCATCCAGGTGGGTTTGGAAGATCTCCAGGGCAGGAGACTCCACAGCCTCTCTGGGCAGCCTGTGCCAGGGCTCTGTCACCCTCACAGGAAAGAAGCTCTTCCTCACATGGATGTGGAACTTCCTGTGTTTCAACTTGCACCCATGAGCCCTTGTCCTGTCACTGGCCACCATGGAGAAGAGTTTGACCCCATCCTCCCTACATTCACCCCTCAGGTACTTGTACATGTTGATCAGGTCTCCTCTCAATCTTCTCTTCCCCAGGATAAACAGGCCCAGCTCACTTAAGTCTTTCCTCATACAACAGAGGCTCCAGTCCCTTAATCATCTTTGTTGCTCTCCGCTGGACCCTCTCTAGAAGCTCCACATCCCTCCTGTACTGGGGAGCCCAGAACTGCACCCAGTACTCCAGGTGCAGCCCCACCAGAGCTGGGCAGAGCGGCAGGATCCCCTCCCTCGACCTGCTGGCAACTCTCCTCCTCATGCAGGCCGGGATCCCATTGGCCTTCTTGGCCACAAGGGCACATTGTTGGCTCTACAGGTAGACTGTATACCGCATATATACAGTACCAGGGCAGGAGACTCCACAACCTCTCTGGGCAGCCTGTGCCAGGGCTCTGTCACCCTCACAGGAAAGAAGCTCTTCCTCACATGGAGGTGGAATGTCCTGTGTTTCAACTTGGACCCATGAGCCCTTGTCCTGTCACTGGCCACCACTCAGAAGAGCCTGGCCCCATCCTCTTTACATTCTCCCCTCAGGTATTTGTACATATTCATCAGATCTCCTCTCAGTCTTCTCTTCCCCAGGATAAACAGGCCCAGCTCGCTTAGTCTTTCCTCACAAGATAGATGCTCCAGCCCCTTAATCATCTTCGTGGCCCTACTGGACCCTCTCTAGAAGCTCCCTGTCCCTCTTGTGCTGGGGAGCCCAGAACTGCACCCAGTACTCCAGGTGCAGCCTCACCAGAGCTGAGCAGAGGGGCAGGATCCCCTCCCTCCACCTGCTGGCAACTCTCCTCCTCATGCAGCCAGGATCCCGTTGGCCTTCTTGGCCACGAGGGCACATTGCTGCCTCATGGGTAACTTCTTGTCAACCAGGACTCCCAAAGCCCTCGCCACAGAGCTGCTTTCCAGCAGGTCAACCCCTAATCTGTCCTGGTGCCTGGGGTTATTCCTCCCCAGGTGCAGGGCCCTGCACTTGTCCTTGTTGAACCTCATGAGGCTGCTCTCTGCCCAACTGCCCAACCTGTCCAGGTCCCTCTGAACAGCAGCACAGCCCTCGGGAGTGTCGCCCACTCCACCCAGTTTGTTATCATCCGCAAACTTGCCGAGGGTGCTGAGGGCGAGCTCCTGCTTACACCTTTGCCCTCCCTGCTCCCAGCTGCAGACTTCTCGTGCCATCCCTAGCATTCAGGGAACTCCTCTGTGAGGCACTGCAGCTAGCAATGTGGGAGAAAACTAACCCAGACAAAACGGGAATTTGATTTGGTTGGACAGTGATTTAAGGTAAAGCCTACGTGAAGAGTTTCTGTGGAGAGTTTGGCATTGGCTCAGACTGAACTAATGAAACCTTGTACACAGATAGCACATGAACACGTAACCCATGTGCCCATGTGCATACACACACTTTGCTGAAAATATGAAAAAAATCAACTTTCATAGCAAGTCACCGCAGAGCAAAAGCATGCACAGGAGCAAATATGCGGGAACACATAGCTCGGGTGTGTTTCTGTGTGTTTCTGTAACTGCTGTTTTTTTTTTTTTTTTCCCCACCAGGAAAGTGTTTAGCTGCCCTCCAGAGGATGAAAGAAGATTTGCCAAAATAGAGGACTTATCATTACAGCACACATGTTGTAAATGGGTCTGTCAGAATGAGACTAGCACTTGAGAAAAAAACTGAAGTGTCAACAATACAGTTTAAGTTTACCATTAAAATGAAAACAAATTCCTTATTCAAAAAATGTTTACGGAGAAGTACTTTTATAGCATAAAGGTGAAAGGCATCTGTTCTGCCAAGCATATTACATTTAAATATGCTTTTTTCCTGTTGTAATTTTCATGAATCACAAAATGAATCATGCTACCTTCTCACTAAATAGTTCTTTAAATGAGAAGTGAGGGCTGAAATGGTTTCAAATACAAATATTTTTTAGCATATTCATGAAGTAGCTCAATAATTCTGTGTTTCTACTCTGCAAAAATATAAAGGAAATTGTTTGTAACGCAGATTCCTGCTGCGGTTTCTGATGTACGTGAGCTGGGATCAGGAAGCAGTGAGGCATTCTGTTTCTCTAGCTGCCTGTTTTTCTGTCCATATTACTGTATTAGATCAAACAAAAGATCTATCTTTATTAATAGCAATACACCTTCGGGGCTAATATCTGTTACAATATACATGAGTTCCAAAGTAATTTTCTGAGAGCTAGTGGCACCTAAAGTGATGGATTTGTATCAGCATAATTTGAATCAAAGAGTGCTGATAATTAATTCCAATTCATTTATTGGCGTATCGATTCATATATTTATTGGATAAATCACAATGTAAAATGGTCTAGAAAGAAACTACCAAACATAGTTTTTATGAAAATAATCCGATTGTCAAAGAGGCATCTCCAAACACACAGGTTACCAGTCAACTGCTTAAAAGCAGTTAGAATGCCATCTAATAAAAGCAGCAACAAACCTGAAGAAATGCAGATAAAATAAATATGAACAATAAAATGTTACAGTAAAGGTCAATTCATTTAAGCTTTCACTCATCAAAGTTATGTGTGATTTAGAACTAAAAGTTCAAAAGCGGAGTGAGTTAAACATCTGCTGTGAGTGATTCAGAGCACTTAACTTAGATGGTACAAAACTCTTTTATTGAATCACTTAAAATTTGTTCCTGGGTGCACAGACACCAGGACGCTTCTGTCAGTAGAAGTGAAATTTGGATAATTTCACTCCACTTTAAAGAAATAAGCCCTGTGAAAATGTATTTGCTGATTGAGTGTCCTCTGATGGCTACTAAAACTTTGCAAGAGAATAATGAAACCTTCAATACGAGCTACTTCTCCACATAATTACATATTTGGACTATAAAACCCTAGTTACATGGGGACATCAATAGTACAGAGGCCTTCAAGACTTAGACAAAGGAGTCCTGCTTAAGACGACAGTTTCTAAGATGTCACTTTTGTGCATATGTCTGTAACCTAAACCAGTTGTTTTAAAGGCAGTGGAAGTAAAAATTTTACATTATACTTAGGCCAGTTATCTCTACACTTCTAAGCAGTATGCCCTGTGAATATGTGTTAAGAGGACTGTACTCTGTCTAGACTACAATTTTAGCTGTTAAAATGTCACCTTGCAATGCTTTTTTAGACAAGGTTTTCAGATCCTAGACATGGTAAATAATTTGTTATTACTTTGTTCAGGTGCTTAAGTGATGCAAGGGCGAGGTGAGGTCTTTGTGGCTTTTGACTTATGTGAGGGCAAAGACTCCTGCTTATTCAAGGACAAAGATTTTAAGTGTCTACTGGACCTTACACTGGACCTGTATTTTCAGCCTATCAGCAATTTACTTAACACTGCCCTGTGAAAGCACACTTCAAATTGAAAAAATGTTAGCCTGTCCACATCCCCACTTCAGCAATGTCTTACGGCCTAAAGACAAACAGCACATGTAATAACACCTTTTTTGTTGTTGTTTTTTGGCAGTCCAATAATGCAGATGGACTGTGGCACACTCTATTGGAACGCAGCCAAGCTTTTGGTGAGCTAGAAGGAGAATGGGGCGGTGTGTCCGTGACACACATCGTCCCTATAGAACGCGCCTGTGACCGTCATTCCGAAAGGGCTACTTATGTTTTGAATATGCACCTACTTAGAGCAATAGTTTGGGATTAATAGGCCTCTGGATTTCATTAAGTACACCATAGTACTGTGCAAAATTTGCTCCTGCAGAACAGCTGGGGTAAATAAATGCCACAATGTGAAAACCTGTCAGGAGACACTGACTCCTTCAAACTGACAGATGAACTAACAACGGAGAAGATGAATGACAAAAATGCAGAGTGTGGATCTGCTGTGGGCATAGAGATATTCGGTGCGTTCTGCTCAATTACTGTCTCTTTGCTACTGCGTCTGCGAGTGTGTAAGAACAACAATCAGCAGCTCAATTGTAAAGCGGGTGAGAATTAAACGTTTTTATGTTAGTAGGAAAATGTACATTTTAAAACAGCATTAAGCACCTTGTGTAAGCCTGCTGTATTTAAAAAATGGATTAGTTGGTTACAACAGGTACACTGGAAGACTACAGGCTATGGTTATATAGGAAGGCTACAGTATTTCCAGCATCAGAATCTGGAATGTTTTGGTAATTACACCTCAGTTTGCCTGTGCTCCATAAAAATATTTCACTGTGACAACTTACTGGGTTTGCATTATGAATTCAATCACTGGTCTCAAGTGAATTTAAGATTACATTAATGATTGCCTGTTACTCAAGATTACTCAGCACGTGGGGTGTCTCCTGCCTGCTGGAAGCAGACAAGATCTACAAACAACTGTCCAGATAAGGTTTTGGTGCAGGGAGGTTTTGAGTCTCAGAGTTGGCAATTATTTCTGATAATTGCACAAACCAGATACAAAAGCTGTACATGTGAAGTCAAACTTAAAAGCTGAGAACTCCCTGAGGACCTTCTTGTTTGCAGGGCAGCATGCAAGCTTTGGAGAGATCTACTTCTGTCTGAAGTCAGCTTCATTCCCACGAGAGCTTTCTTAGCAGGAAGAGTGCAGCAGATCCCAGAGGTTTCCACTGAAAAATGTCTTTATAAGCCACTATTTTAGTCTTGATACTATTCAAGCACATAGGACTGATAGAATCAGTTAGTTAGGTAGGCAGAGCTGGTGTATAAATCTTAGAGTTTACTTTGACTTTCACTGCTGATTCTTACAGAATCCCACCCTTCAGAAAAAAATTACATAGTTACATAGAAATTACCTGAATGGAAAGGAAACTGCTGTTTAGCTTCCCCTGTGTGAGCATCCCAAATTATTGTTGTCTGTAGCCGGAGGGAAGGGGAAAAAAGAGAGATTAGTGATGATTCAGCTCCGAGAATAACAGCAAACCTGAGAGAGAGAGCCCTCACTGAGGAGCAATTCAAAAAGATGGCCTGATAAAACTGACTGCGGAGAGTCTTATATGCTCCATAGCTGAATAAACAGAAATCACTTCCAAATATTACAGAATAATAACCAAAGTGTAGATACAGAAGTATCCCTCCTACAGAGGAAGTAATGTAACAACTAACTACAGGCATGTTTTTTTTTCTGAATAATGTTAGAGCATAATACTAAATTTTTTTTGTGTTTTGTTACAGTTGTCTCAGTTACCATCTTCCTTAAAATAGCCTTTTCCTCTTTTCTAAGATGCAGTGGAATTCTATTATAAAACTCAGTGACACTATATTTTATAATACATATGTTACCATGTGGAATGTTTATCTTGCTACCACTGTGTTGGGATAAACCACATATAATTTGCTTATTAATATGTTTATTGCAGGTTTAATCTGTATTTGCAGCACTGCTTAAGCAACATGCTTGCAAAACTGAATACTATCTGATGAGTGATTTGCCGATCTATCAGGACCATGTACTTACAGCGAATATATTAAGAATTCCTCATCTTGCTGATAATAGATCATCTTAAGAATCACTGCTATTATGGGCAAAGTAAGCTTGCCAGGGTAATGGAAATATCACTGGGAGATGAGTGTAGCTGCATATAAATCATTTTTAAATGAATAAAACTCTAAAGTTTCCACTTTCACAAATAGGTGAAAATACAGGATTCATCTACAAGTCAAATGTACAGGTCTGAGCTAGCTCCCTTGGGATCCCTTTGTAAATGGATGGAAAGGGATGCAGGCAATGTATCTCTCTGTAACACAGGTCAAGCAGCTCATCTTCTGGAAGGGCCTTTTTTTCTCTCCTGATAGACATGTAACTTTTTAGGCATCTAAACCTAGACAAGATGAATGGTGTTTACTTTCCAGTTCGAGTTTTAATGGGTTTGTGTTCATCCTTCTATTCATTTTAATCTCTAAATACACACTCAGTGGAAGCCACCACATTTTTCCTGATTTTGAGTTCAGAACCACCATATTTTGCACATTTGCAAAGAAAACCTTATACACTATTTGGAAGCAAATTTCTTAATAATCAGATGAACTAGCTACTTCCTTCCCTGCAAATATTTGATAAAACTATATGCATAAGGAAGGAAATTAATTCTTCCTTATCTGAAAAACATTTAAGATCCAATTTTACAGGGGTCACAGTAGAAATCTCCTTAAAAAAAATTTCACATAAAAATAGGACACATTCATGCAGCCTCAATAACACAATCATCTGCTTAATCTCAGGAAATCAAGACCTACTAAAACAAATTAAAGAAAGCAAACTCTCCAGGACTCCTAGGAGAGAAGAAAATGCTCTTAGGAAATTTGGCAGCCCAAGCTCACTGAATCATTAATATATATGTCAGAATTAGGTATTTTTAAAACTCACTTTATCGACACCAGCACTTAAAATATAATTCCCCTTTTTGTTCCATTTCAGGGCAAATATGGGACCTTTATGTTGACCTAAGGTGCTTGCAAGGTTACCTGAAATAAAGAAAAAGGTAGTATTACAATTTCATTGTAAATTAGCCAAATTACTGCTACTACCTGCTTAAGAACAATAACTACTGTGTGACTTACCATCTTCTGTCCATATTCTTGCAAAACCATCATACGATCCTGTAGCCAATAGCGTTCCATCACTCTGTTAGGATATATATATACACATGTCTTAGGTAAATACTACATCAGATATATTTGAACCAATCTTTTTGTTTGTTTGTTTGTTTGATTTATTATGGTTTCCTGTAAATCTGAGCACACATAATGAACTAGGTAATATCAGTATTACATTATGATCTAAATTAGTACAGCAGTACTAATTTAGCAGTACTAATAAGTACAGCAGATACCAAAGAGTAAAGAAACTCCCTGACTTGCTGCGAAATACAGGACTACACCATCACATAGAGTAATTTAATCAAAAGGGTTGGAAAAGGAAAACAAGGTATCACAAATCCTTCCAGTTAATAAACTGGTAATACATAAGGAGCCTCTAATTCAACAGATCACCTAAACCCTGACTAAATCCACGTTCTGTGAAATTCAGGCCTCTATATCTGTAAGGACGACCTAAGTCCCTAGGCCCTGTACAGTCACCTTTAGCACCTCAAACACTATCTAACAAAAAGAAGCCACTTCTCAGTGTCTGAACAGAGATTCACACATGTGCTCAGAGGCACACTACTATGCTGGGTGGCCTAAGCAAAGCTGATTTCTTGTGTTCCACTTCACAGAATCACAGAATCATTGGGGTTGGAAAAGACCTTTGAGATCAACCAACCAGGTCCAACCGCAAGCCCCTCAACACCAAACCTGCTAAACCATGTCCTTAGGTGCCTCATCTACACGTTTCTTGAGCGCTGCCAGGGACGGTGACTCCACCGCTTCCTGGGCAGCCTGTTCCAAGGCTTCACCACTCTTTCCTTGTAAAAATTCTTCCTAATGTCTAACCTGAACCTCCCGTGCTGCAACTTGAAGCCACTTCCTCTTGTCCTATGGGTAGTTATTCTGGAGAAGAGATCAACCCCTGTCTCACTACAACCTCCTTTCAGGTAGTTACAGAGAGCAATAAGGTCTCCCCTGAGCCTCCGCCTGCTAATCGCAGTCGGCAAATAAATATATGCTTCTGGAGGGAAGCCTTCATCAAATGGGAAGCTCATATGTTGACAGGAATGCTACCTTTCTTGGGCCAGAATAAGAACAAGCAAGAAGAAATCTGACCCTGGAACACGGTGAGGCAGGTACCGCTGGCGCTAGGCATTTACTCAGTAAAGACATTTCAACAGGTGCACTACAAGATTCACCTCATTTATCTCCAGAAGTTGAGAAGTTTGGATTTAACTTAACAGCCTCTCAGAATCACCCACATCTAGACATTAATTCAGGACCCCATTTCCTTTAGAGTCTTCCCAAATCACCAGCAAGGAACATATATGTGTTCCTGCTGATTTTTGTGGAAACCTGTATCAGTAGCGTAGGCAGTTAAAGCTCAGGGAGTTGAATCTTGCCCTTGATGCCAAAGGACATGGTCTGAATACGACCTCTACAATTAACATGTAACAAGCACTGCTTGGATGACATTTCTTATTACAATGTAACACACATTACCACACATAACCACACATAACAGAACTGATTTAGTATACTAGTCAGTGTGAAAATTTTACAGTGAAATATGATTAATATTGTGGTTCTAAGTAAACAATAAAAGCAGATGGCTTTTCTAGCATCATGAACAGAAAATTAAGAAAAATAAAATAATCCTCTAAAACATATGTCCATTCCAACCCTCCAAAAACAATGAGTCAGAGTGGTTGTAGATTTAATTCAAATATAAAATGATGCAGGGAAAAAAACAACCAAAATCCAAGCTAACTTCACTGAGATATACACATCCAGATTACTGGTGAGAACAAAGGTGGGAGCAGCACCTGGAAGAAGGGAAGTATCAGTGATCAATCAAGTCTGGAAAGGCAATGAATAGCTAGAGGATGCCCTTCCCATCCTTTTCCACCAGCTTTTCTCCTCTACACAATCTTCCTCTTCATATTCCTCACCCCAGCTTTTCCTGACAATATTTCCTCATCATTATGTCCACAGAAAACAAATAATGAACACAGTTGCTTCTATCTGTATTTGCTTTGCTAACCTACCTGTGCTTTCTGTACTAATCATCAACTTCATTCATGTGTCAAATATACAAAACGCAGAGGAGGCTGTTTTGTGCCCTTGCCTTTTCTTTTACTTTTGCAAGCACCTGGCTCACCTGGAGGACAGTAATAGTGCAGTAAAGATTAATCAATAGAAACTGGTCTCCGAACAGCGAATGAGACCAGGTACTGATGAGACTCCTTCCTCAGAGTTAATTTTTAACTCTGGTTCCTAAGGAAATAAGGCAAATGAGATCACTTTGTGCTAACATCAACAAATCTGACCGAAGGAAGAGATCTCAAAATGAATTCAGATTCCTACATGGTCTTTTAAGTTCCAAGAAAGGAGACATGCAACAGCCTTAACTCTGCCCATGGGCACTGCCCCCACACTGGAAATTCTCATTAATATCTGTCTCTTTTGTTCATTTCATTCCAGGCATTTCTGTGCAGGACTGTATTGTCTCAGACAGAAGGTTTTGCCAGATGAAAGTAAATAAAAAATCAGGGAAGACAATCCAGGTAAGAAAGAGAAGGGCTACACATGTTCCTACAAAAATGAAGACTATAATGTGAGCACGTTTTGTTATGCACCACAGTATTCAAACAGAAGGGGGTCTCCATAAATTCCCACCTCAGGAAAAGCTTCACTGCCACTTACATCTCCTCATATACCAAAATAAGTTAACCATGGGATGTAACTGCACAATTAATCAGGCTTCATTAGTTCATAAATAGCCTGCCTAATCTTCATTTCTAAAGTTAGCTATTTTTACTCTTGCTCCTAAAAGAAGATACATAAATACATCATTATTAAACTTGAAGCTGGCAAGAGTTCTGGAAAATTAGAGTACACAGGGGAAAGTTCAGTCTATTATGAATATTTTCAACCAGAGGTCAGTAGGTTAGGACAGAGGTTCTGGCCACCTCAGATATAAAAGATATGGAGCAGAAGCTGCAATTGCCTCTGAATTAAATTTAGACAGTCAAAAAGCATGCCCAGTGTTAGACGCTAACTTACATTCCAGTCCAATGAAGTCACATCCTTATTGCTGGGGACATCGTGTCCTCCTTCTCTTATACAGTGCCTCAGAACTAGTTGAGTGGAACCACTGTTGCTGTTTTCATTGAGATTCCATATCCTGGCCGTTGAGTCTCCCGATCTATAAAAGCAAAGGTGGAAATATGAACACTTCTCATTGAATTCACCCAACAAACTTTCAACTAAATTTCTGACTGAGAGAACATCTCATCACAGGCTTTAAAGTCAAACTTTTCTTCCCAATTCTGTCTTTCCTGCAGACCCTATACTGGAAAACTTATTTTTTTTTATGCTAACACATGTTTAAATCACATATATGATTTGAATTCACATCTTAAAGCATCATTTGCTTTATTCGGAATAGTTTTACCCAAAAGACATTTGCTTGTGCTCTACATTTTCCACTTTCTACATAAGATCATAGCAGTGTAACTGAGATGATCTCAGAGAACTTTACATTACAAAAATTAAATCAAACCTTCGCAGCTAAAGATTAGGAAAATACAAAGGTAATTTAATTCACTTTTTGTCTTGTCCCCAGAGTCCTTTGCTGGCTGGAGTTTTGCTGCTTAGCTAGGGTTGTCCAAAAAAAAGTGGCAAATAACATATGACATAAAAGAGTCGGACAGTAAGATAGATAGCATTAGGATTTTAATTTGTTCTATAGACCAAAGAATTTCTAAGAAGATGTTTATTGCAGACTAAAATTCTGCTGTTCTAGAGAAAGTTGTGAGGAGGAAGTCAAGAGATTATCATAATCTTATAAATCAGATATTTATTTTCAGTTTTCATTAGTCTTCTTTATTCCAATGAAAAATGTCTCTGAGGACACAAATCAACAAAGTAGAATATATTATGCTTTCTAGTTCGTTGGGATTTGTCTCTCATCTTCCCCCCGCCAAATTTATTTTTTTAAACAATCAATAAAACTATTTGTACAACGGATTGCTTGTTTTGTCCAGATGGTTATTTTCAGTTACACACAGCAAACAGAAACATTCTTGGAGCAGAATTAGGATCTCACTTATGATTCTCAGAATTCATGCAGTCCAAATGAAATTTCAATGTCTATATACCTCATGTGTTACCCTTCCCCATCTTTCTTAAGTAATGATTAAAACTTCTATTCCTATAAGACTAGGAAGGAGAGAAGGTATTTCTCCTGAGATGAAACTACTGAGATCCACTTTTGCTCTGATAACCCATACTTTACTGAAAAGGAAATCAATCCTTCACAAGAGAATTTGATATTTTCTTCTAACCTACTCATAAAACATTTTACTTCTTGATATTAAAAATTCCCAGAAAAAATGAAAAACTTCATATTTTTCAAGTGCCAAACTTGATTGATTTCTGTGTATTTCTAGATTATCCCCGCTGCAAGTATTCTATCTACAATTTAGCCAGATTTTACACACACAAAAAATGGTTCAAGTTGGTTGGACAAACGGTGCGCCCCTGGCTCAGGGCTCCCCAGCTCATCGCTCGCACGGGGAAGGTGCCTCCCGCCTCCTGCCACCCCCTAACGTCAACATGAGAAGCGAGGGGCGGCCGGGGCTTTGCCCAACCACAGCCTATTGCTACACGACCCTTCTTTCTCTTTTGGCACTCATCTTTTGCCCTAGAGAAAAAGAATTACTTTAAGCAAGGATAATTTCTGCCTTCATGCTGTGATTGCATGATTCACTGTAATGCTTTGTTTTTACAGAGATCGGAAAACTGAGCAACAATTTTGCACATATTAGCTAGCAAATTAGAAGGAACATTTTTAGTTGCGGTAGTTTAGGACAGTGGGAACACAAGCCTTTCATAGGCTTGGGCTCTGGGTTAACGTGCCAGCCGGCCAGGAAATCCTTCGGCGCTGCCCTCTCTGTTGGAGCAGACGCTGAGCCAGGCCTGCCCTCACTGTGATAACCCAGCTTGCTATTGGACCCTTTGAATAAAACACTCAGCTCTTGGCTGTCAAACAGCTATTTTGTATTTGCTAGTTCTAAAAGGGTTATGTTTTGTTTATCAACAGTTTTATTTAGTCAATATTCTGGCTGTGCTTGGACAATCTTATTTTCCAGTATTTTAATTTTGTTTTTCCATTTTCCTCCTCCTAGGGCTACATAAGCTGTTACGTGTCCCTGCAGAGAGGCTTTATAAGCCTGTCAGTGTGTGGCAGGGGTATTTGTGTGTCTTCCCTTTTGTTGCTGAGGGGGAAAATTTTTTTTTCTTTGCTCTGGAAAGTATTCTGATTTCTGTGAATGATTCGGTGAACGCTGCCTTACTAGATAGAGCACCATAGTTCAAGCACAATTCAGAAAGTTATTTAATCTCCTTAGCTCACAGAAGCATTGCTATCTGATGATAGCAATGATATGATAAAGCAGCTGATTCCAACACACGTGTCAGGAACGCCTGAGTAATAGGGGTACTGTTCTGCACTAGTGGGGAGCACTGCCAAATTTCAGGAAGGCTTAGTTCTGAAATAATTTTATTTCATGCTCTTCAGCCCCCACGGAATCATGAATCCAGGTGGACAAATGCTTGCAGAATTTTATTTGCGACATACAAAATTGCCATTCCATAACTGTCAGCACAGAGGTTAAAATAGCTGCAATTGTGTAAAGAAATTTGCAAGATGGCTGTTTTGTCTTGTGATGTCTCATCTTCGATTTGCTGTTACACTGCAGCATTACTAAAATGTGTATTTAGCACTTCTGGCTTAAAAGCCTTAGGCTTTTGTATTATTTTATTTTAAAAGAAATCATTAAAGGCATAAAGGGAAAGAATCCCTCCTAATCTATGTAACTAACTTTCTGCTGCTGTGGCAGGCCTCTCCAAATAAGCACTCCCATCTCCCAGGGAGTCAGCAGAGGCAGGTATCTTGGAGGCATCCGGAGGAAGATTTTAGTGCCTCCGCTTTAGCAGCAGACTCTCGGTTGATGCTGATCCTGCAGTACTGCTTATTCCAACACACCTCACCTGACGGCTGACCATTTTGTGTTAAGGATTTGATGTGAAGAAGAAACAGGCTTCAATAAAGTCACCTGAAAGTAAATCAGCCCTTGCAGTTAGCAGAAATAACGCCTGGCACTATTTGAGGGGTCTGAAATCTGCAGTAACAGGCATGGATAACTCAAAAACGGTCCTAAAAAAATGGTATGAGGAATACGGTAATTGAAAGCGTTATATACAACCCAGAGCTGATGGCAGAAGGTGACCTAGAAACATCTTTTCTTGCTTCTGAGACATATGATCATAATCCTAGAACTTGGTGAATAATGGCTTTTACTGGTAATTATTTCACTGAGTAATGAGAGCGAAAGTGCACATGGAGCTTTGGAAAAGAGAAAGTCCCCCTCACTGCGCAAGAGGCAGGCGCAGATCAGCAAGGACGAGCAAAGAAACCTACTGCTGGGTGTTGGGAACGATGCCAGGCCCTCCTGCTCGGAGGCTGTGAGGTTGCTTGAAGGACCTGGCTGGAGGCAACAGAACAGAGCTTTGTTCCTGGAAGCAGCAGCTGGATGTGTAGAGAGAAACGTCCTAATTTTAACTAGAAAAGCTTCTGGAGTTCAAGGCTCCCACAGCACTGGCATTCACAGTCCATTTCCATGCTAAGAACTTCAAGTATGCTCATAAGCATCCTTGGGTATGGACCATGACCACATATGCTAGCAAACCCTGGGCAGAATTTGATCTGTTTGAACTCACAGTCTCTCTGTCAGGGCCAACCATGGAACGTAACCTCCTCGAATAATTTACATGTGCCATAAAATTAACACATAGATATTCAACGATATTTCATGAAAGAAAGCAATCTTTGCAGAGAAGAGCAAAATCAGAACTATGCTGGGGGGTGGCTTCAGATTTGGCCAACCATCTACATCTTATTTTACATGTCCAAAGTATTTCATGCCATTATTTATTTCAAAATATTGATTTGTTTCATGATGGATAATTAATCCTCTTACATGTCTGTATGTATTTCATTATATTATTATAATACTTCCTTTCATAACATCTAAGCATCCTTCTCATAAGCATGCAGTGACACTCAAGCCTTTGACAGGCTTTGCTGATACCCCTAGCCTCTCCCACCCTCCCCTTGAAGGTGTGGTGAAGGTGGAAGAGGAAAGCGAAGCATGCAGAGCATGGCAGCAGGTACCATTTCTGGCTACTTTATCAGAGAGAGTCTCGTCCCCACTTTTCATCTTTTTAACAGCCCTTTTTAAAGGCCCGAGAGCAAACATTGCTGGGTTAGCCTCCACATCTTGAATAGGTTTTGTGAATGAGTGGATGGAACATCACAAATCAAGCGCTCTTTCTCAGTGGGAAACCACAACATTCGGGAACTCCTGCTCTAGTTTCAGGTAATTTATTCTGCAAACTAATCCCCACAAACAGTTTGTTTTGGATTAGGTCTTAAACCTGTGTTACTCTTCTAGTGTTTTGAAGATTACACCAGAAGGTTTTCTAAAGCACTAGTGGTTAGAGAAATTTATTAGCTTTATAACTTATTGCTTGAAGAAAATGTGCGTTAAATACTGAGGTCCATTGTACTAGACAGAATAGGCAGAATAGATAGAAGAAATGTGTGTTCTTTCAGTTATCTAATAGCTTTTAGATATATGTATTTCTTAAAAGGTAACAAATAGATAGACAGACAGGAAAGCTAAAAGGAAACTGAGGCCTGGGAAGAACGATATGGCTATTACAGAATATGAACAGTTTAGATTGGCACATCAGATTAACCTCAGTTTTCCTTCAGTTTTCATTCTGGAAGCATCAATTTGTAAAGGACAAACAGACCTGCAGCATGCTGAAGAGCTCAGAGAATTTTTCCCCTCGTTTAGCTGGTGCTGCAATACATACTTTGCCCATATGTGAAAGCTCTTACCATCATACTAGACTTCTCAAACATTGTTTTTTTTGTGCAATGCCATAATGAAACCATGTCTTTCTTTGGTTTATTTCTTTTTCCTGTGTGTTTGATGCCATTTCAATCACGTAGGCTTTATAAGGCACTCATTGCTGCATTATCTGAAGGCTGACTGAAATCCCATGCTTTGTTTCTTATGAACAGGCTAAGATCTGCTCAGGGAGTGCATGAACCTAAATTATTACTGTTTTTATTGCACTGCCATCAGTCTGCATGAGAAACAGTACCAGAATGTACTTTCCAAGTGTACATTTATGTGCTTCCAAAATCAGTAGCAAAACTTACCAGTAAAGACCCATAAGTCTGAAGGGTAAAGGCAAATGGAAGGGATGATGAGCGAGAACGAGAAGCATCTGACCAATAGTTTTGACTGCCATTCTCCAGGCTTAGCTGCAGCTGTTAAAGACACGAGTGTCCCGTGCTCTTTGCCCCATCCATTTACTGCTGCTTAGCTCCCCGCAGCAGAAGAGCATCAGATACTGTGCGGGTTACACCACGAGCCAGGGCTCTGACATACAGCAGCCAGGACAGCCCTGGCGAGGACTGGCAAAGAGAGAGGAGAATCAGACACCCAGAGGCAGTTGCCAAGGCTAACGCTGCGGTCTGAACGCCGCTGGCTGGGAGTCCTGATTCCTTACGGGATGAGTTGGGAGGTGGAGGTACCTGCACATGGACAGAGCACTTGAGCAGATGTCTAAGATCAGCTGAGTGAATACACTCCAGAATGAAGCAGCGTTCGTCACTTCATCACAGGTGCCACCAAACAGCCCTAAAGAGCAATTCTACACCGTATCCTTCCTCCCCACAGATTTTCCTGTAAATAATGTGGTTGTGCTGACTGATCACCTGAAGACTGTCTTCCTTAGAACTCGAATAAATACCATGATGGGTAAAAATACATTGTTTACGATGACAGGGCCACAGGAGATCTGTTGGCTCAGCAGATCCCACCCCTTGATTTGAATGATCCTAAACAAAGGGGTAAGATAACAGCTCTCACGACAGACACTGAATCTACATAAATTCACCTTTGCTCCTGGAAAGCTATTCCAGGTTTTTATGAAATTTGCTCTAATTTTTCATCTTTTTATAAGTCCTAACCACAAAAACAATTTACTATGGTTAATTAAATTCTCACACCTTAATCTGTGGGGGTTCCTTCACTATTATGTCATGATTACCTATGGATAATCACCGCATTTAGGCTTATGCTGGATTAAATGAGTGGTACAGGATCAAGTTAGTTCAGCATCACTTGCTGCTGATTTACAAATCATTATGTAGGCAGTAGCATTTCATTAATGTCACAGATTCTTTACCTTCCTTTTTTTTTTTTCCCATTGAAAATCCATTCAGACTTGTACCAGGAGTATGATACGCCACAGTTCTTTCAGATATGTCAATCGTAGAACATTTTTGATTTATACATGACGTAAACCTCATTCTATAGCTCTCTCAGTTAAGTTCTTGGAAGAAATCTATCCATATGAAATAATTGTTTTAGTCTTGTCTCTTTCATGACCGGGAGGTTCCTTCTTATGCTCTTAATAATAGTCATTTGGGTTGATCTTTGCTAGGGATAAGTAATACTGCACAGTAACATTACCTGAGACACTACAAGGCTGAGTGGCTAGAGGCACATGGTTAGCAGAAAGCACAGTAAATGCAAGGCATAAGAGTGGGTCTGTTATTACTCTTGCTTCCCTGAATCACGGTATCACCAACAGCCCCTGTCACAAATCAGAAGGCCATTAAGCCTATGGAAAAAAAAGAGCTGACAACCAAAGTATTTCATCAAAAAAAATCTATACACATTTTTGCAATTTCTGCTGCTATACCCTTTAAAATGAATACACGAAGATATCTAGTGTTATAGATACTGAAAGTACTATTGGATTGGACATTTCATAATAAAAAAGATATTTAGAACTACCCTCTCTTCTAAAAATCCAGATTGTTGTCAGAAATTACTCATCTTCAACAGACCACTGTCTTTTCTTTCTTAGAGCTGTTGTGCTGTTTCTACAACTTGTAGTCATTTCTGTCAATGACTTTTGTTTTCTCCATTTATTCCTTCCTATTTGCACTCTAATTCTCTAATTTCTCATTTTCACGTATTAAGTCAGTCACTAATTTAGAAGACGACTATGCTGATGATCTTGCACACCTTGGGAACAGAACATGGGCATTGTCTACTCAATTTTGCCTTCATTTCAGTGTTTAAGTAGGGACAAACGCAGCATCACAGTTTGACAGTGTCTCAGTACAGCTCCTATAGGTGTGTCTAGTTAGGATAAGGCGTGCGCTTTGAAAGTGAATCTCCTGATTGTCCCACTTTTACCATGCTTTGGTCCTCAACGCAGGGCAGTCTTAGAGAGCACAAACTGGAGGGACTCCTTCTCAATGAAATCAAAGTATGTCCTCAAATCACCTCTGAACGTCCAGTTTATGGGACAAAACTAGGGCTAGCCTGAAAACCCCCTCCCCAACACAAACCCCGGGACATAACGCCCTCCCACGAGTGCTTTGCTCCAGAGGCCTATTCTTAGCGGGCTGTACCATGCTGATGCAGAAGTAAGGCAAAGACAACTCTGTCTTTAGAGAAAGTTTGTATGACAAAGATTTTCTGAGGTCCAAACGTTCACCACCGAGTATGAAGAACAGAAATGGGATACGTGATGTTCTAATATTTTGAGATTTTTCCGCAATTATTTTAGTCGCACTCTTACCCAGACGCTAGCAGGTCGCTGACAGGGTTCCAGGCACAGATGAACACCTCAGATTCATGGCCCCGAAGGACTGTTGCTTTGTTGGGAGGAATTTCAACATCCCCGTCGATTTCCATTGGCTTTGAATGATTATCTGCAAGGAGATACATCAGAATATAAGTAGTCTAAAAGATGTTGTTAGAGCTGCTTTAGAAACAGCTGGCTACCCACAGGCTAAAGCTTAATGCAATGAACACATTACAAATAGCGTACTGCGTTATGTCACTGACCACATTAGTCTGTTTTCCTCCCCGGGGCGATTCAAATTTATGATAGTTCTTCAAAATGTAGAACTTTCCAACATATTCTTATAAATGCATGCAGCTTTTCTTCAAAAAATGGTTAGCATTTACTTCAGCAGGTTTTTTGACGCTGACTTTATTAAAAATGACTTTTGGATGTATTAAAATAGGATATTACTACATTTGAGAAAGCTTTCTGCTGTTCTTGTAAAAAAGTAACATACAGCACATCCAGTTTCTTGGAGGGTATCCAGTAGGTAAAATGTGGGGCTACTGGCAGATGAAGGATGTGCTGAACAAGGGCCTCATTCCCTGAGCGCTGCAGGAAAACAGTGAGCGATCACCTTACTCAAGGGCATCACGATATATGCAAAGGCTCCCACTGATGCACAGACATACTTAACCTGCACGCTGCAATTTTGGTGTTTTTCTGCAGTCTAAGTAACTTTGTCCTTTACAAAGCTCTTGCAATCCCTTAAGGAAAAAATAAAGCAAATTTAAAATGACAAATTTCTCTTAGTGGCAGCAATTGATTCCGATTTGCACCCCGAACAATGTTTTCACTCCGGATTTCCACCGCTTCAGCATGACTCTTCATCATCTGCAGCTCGAGCTGCCCCTCCTGGCAGCACCACGGGATTATCATCCCCTGTGCTCCAGGGCCCGGGCAAGGGCAGGCGGGAGGCGGCCGCGGCGGAGAGGGGCGCAGGCGGCGTCACCGGCGTGCGGGCCGCGGCGCCCACGGGCAGCTCACTGATTTCTTGGCCTGCTCCTCGGCTCCGACTGATCAGAGTCCTCACTCTGGGTTAAGTCTTTCAGTTAGCCATTCTTGAGCCACATATGGAATCCACAGGCTCACAAGTGAAGTAATTACACTCCTTTATTACCCCACGTTTATAGTATTTAAAATCAGCCAGCTGTCCCGATACTCAGGCCCTGCTGAGCCCACTGCCTGGTAAAAGAGAGTGTGTGGTACATGGCTGCCATTGGAAGGAACATCTCCAGACTACAACCCTTGCTTTCTACCCTTTTTATGTTTAATTGCATAAATAAGACTTCTAGTATCATATTTGGTGGGGTACCTTATTAAATATTGAGTCTTCTCTCTTTGCTCTAGCTTGCCACTGGTCCACACATAATTCACTGAGTTATATGGCATTGTTTTGAGTATTAAAATTGAGAAACAAGTAACAGTAGTTTTATAATTCACATTCCTCAAAATATCTATACTGTAACTACACTTACTACCCATAACATATCTATACTGTAACTACACTTACTACCCATAACTTGTCTATTGTCAAAACCTTTCCCTCTGCTAAATCCATATATAAATCATTGCCCTTGATAATTCCCAGTGTGAGTAACTACTGAAATTAATACTGCCAGGGTATATTAATGCCCAAGATTTAGCCTGACAGTAGCAACTGGGAACTCTTGAGATGATATTCTGCGTGATGAGAGCAATGAAGAGCAAAAAACTGTGAAAACCAGCCAGAAGACCGGAGCCCACAACTCGTGATCTTCTGTTTCTCAACACAGGAAAAAAAAAAAAATTCTGATTTTATACCACTCTGATGAGAAAAACAGCAGCATGGTAATGATTATGTATTCATCTGTGTCCTATTTGCAGTGTGAGTTGGAAACAGTGGGCAAATTAAGAGGTAGTATCTTGAAAGTACTTTAATCTGACAGACTTAAATGATGCTACTCTTACCAGATATGATCCTAGCGTCACCTGCCTGGCTCTAAAGGGAGAGCTGCTGTTCACTCTCGATTAAATCAAATGAAGCCTTGAAAACAGCATTACTCCAAGGTCCCGGAGTTATGAGGTGCAAGGCCATCCGATTCTTAGAAATTTTTTCTTTGCACATGGCCAGATGGAAGAACCTAAATACACACTTTAATGTTATTAGTTACTGAAAAGGAAAAAAACATCTTGCTGTGAAAAAGAAACCTTGATCAGCTGATACCTGCAGTGGTGTATGGCAAGACCAATATGCCTTTGGGACTGATCAAACCCCTCCATGAGTCTTTCCTATTATTTTCCAATACTCGTTTTGATACTACAACTCCAATTGTGCAGAGTAAGAGGGAGAGAAAAATGAAGAATCTTCTAGCAACTGTTTGCAAATCTTGATACTAGGGGTATTTTTCTCCTCTTTTCATCACTAGTTAAATAGTAACATTCATTTTTAGACTGCTACTGCTAAGCATAAAATTCAAAATGCCCAATTGATCAAATGGGGCAGTTCCTACTCCTGCAAAACGGCTTCAGACTCTTTGCAGATTCACACAGACACTAGTAATATAAAAAAAATCTGGTAACTACCAGCAAAAAATTGCAGAAACACTACAGGACAAGATGACATCCTAGTCCTGAACTCTTTTTTTTTTTTTTTTTAAGTATTTTCAGATCAGAAGTTCTTGGTTTAAATCTCATTTGTGCAAAGGATCCTTTCAAAAGAACGTTCTACTAAAAGAATGTTAGAAGTTCTACTAAATGGAACAAATTTTTTATGGGTGAAAAGCAGTCAGCAGGTCACATATTAAGAGGACGGCGCTGAAATGTTAATACAAGCCGTTTTCTAAAGGCCAAGGACCTTCTGGTTAAAAATATACTATGTTCTTCTACTTTTTTTTTCCCTCAAATATATTAAAAACATAAAACTACTGGAAATTAAAAATTGCACTCCTCTAAACTTTTATGATGACGTTAAAAGTAGAGTTTTAAAAACTCTACTTTAAGATATCAGTGAGTGATTTAAACTATTTCTTTCTTCTTTTACCACATAAGAAAAAAGCCACAAAAGAAAAAGTTTAGTTTTAAGTTTAAGTTAGTTAAGTTAGTTCTAAGTTTTAAGTTTTAGTTAAGTTTACCACAAAAGAAACCTGAGTTTTCTCAGGAATTCCTCTTTTCTCTTTTCTTCTTTTCTTTTCTTTTTTTT
>VZSV01000020.1:391503-419171 GCA_013398735.1 Nothocercus julius | reverse complement strand
GAGGGCAGGCTGATATATGGGTGACTTTATTCTTATGGAGTTATGGTTATGATTAAGGTCCAAGGCACCATTCCAAGCCCCTCTGACACATGCCAGTCCTGTGGAACCTGACAGCAGTGGATATGACGGCTTGGGAAGTTTCTCACACCTTTCCTATCAATCAGCCTCCCTTTACCTCCTGTAGGTCTCCCAGCTTTCACCTTAGCCATCTTAAGGCCTGTCCTAAACTTTTATCCTACCCTATCCTAAACTTCTTGTCCTAACCTGAATCTTTTTTTCAGACCTTTTGTCTTATTCTATCCTATGCTACACAGACTCTCTGAACACAGCGACAAGGGAGAAGGCAGGGCTGCGTGAGCAGCCAAAAGGAAGGGTAGGACTCTATTTAATTAACAAACACAACTATATCTTGTACTTTTACCAAAAAAAGGAGAGAAATAAAAGTGTAAGAAAGTTAATCAGACCCAGGCATAAGTTGCCAGACAAATTTGGCCGAGTCCAGTGGTTCTAGCGGCTGCTGCTGAGCACTGAGGCAGGTCTCCTGGGGCCTGCTCCAGCAGCTCCGCTCAGCGGCAGAGCGTCAGGTGCCTTTTCCAAAGGGGAAGTGGCAAACCCGGGAGATCAAGGTGTGCAGACACAGCAACAGCTCATGCGTTTCTTCAGAGCAAGACGAAGCAAGTCTGAGGGGAGCTGCACTAGTGATGATCTGCTCATCAGTCTTCTACCTTCAGAATTTGCTTTTGGTCTTCATACAGGAGGAGGTTTCCCCAAAAGTTTCATGAAGGAGTTTAAGCAAAGGGTCAACAAAGAAAATGTCACACCTTCATACATTTAAAGATGTTTTCATATCTGTTTGTACACCTTTATATATGAAATAAGTTTGATGTCAAAGCAAAGGAATTTTGAAATAAAATTTTGAAGTAAAACTTAACATTTAGTGGTCTAGAAAGAGACAATATTTTGGAATATTTTAGAACTTTCTTACAATTGTTTTCTCCAAATAAAAGTGTAATTTAAATCACTGCAGTTCTACTGGCAAAAACTACCCTGTCAAACTGGAGTTCTCTGAAGAAAAAAATGGCTTGAGAACATTTTTCTGCCTGGCTTGTATTGGAATCTGTTCAGATCAGAAAGAAGATGGAGACTGATAAAGCTATCTACACTGCAGAACAAATACACTCCTTTGCTTGACTTCAGCCCTGACCTGCTGCTTGCCTAAGCCAAAGAGTTACTCGAGCTTCCCACAAAACCTGCCAAGCATGTTCTTCAGGATTTTTTTGAAGGAAATCAGGGATTAAATTCTCATTTCAGAGGGCAGCCAGTGCCCTAGCATGGTTTGCACACAGAAACCAGGACCATTAATCATATCTACTCCAAATTGTCAACACAGCCATCAAGATTTAGTTACACAGGCTGGTATGTGCAGCCCTTGTTTTATGTGTCTAATTATGTCTAGCTTAGTGTCTTAGTGTCTTTCTGTCATCAATAAACAGAGGTGAATTCAGAGCTCCTGAAGACTCTGACTTTTCCCACAGATTAGGGAAGTCTAAGGAAGCTGGCACTCAGATCTTTACAATGATTCATATGCCTAAGCAGGTACACTTCAACAAACCAGGTTAGGAACGCTGTCCTCTATGCTTTCAGTACAAGTTGGCTGCACCTAAATTGTTCGCTGGGAATAGTTCCTGGCCCGCGAACCCTCTGTGTTGTGCTTGACCTTATCTTACTGAGATGGCTGGCATGTAGAAGCCAAGGTGTGCCAAGGACCATGCTAATAAGGCTCTGGGTATCACAGGATAGCTTTCAAATGCTCTGGGGATGTTTTATTTACCAACACATATATGGCTTGTAAACCAACCTCTTAGCCCATCTCCTTCCCAGTTTCTATTAATTTAATCATCAGCTTGGTGAAAATAACAAACTGTAACTATAGTTTGTCCTAATCTTTATCAACTAATTTTTTTTTTCATTTGTCTAAAAGCACTTATAGAGCTGATAATACTGATGACGTCCGTGCAGTCTGCTCAAAGGAAACTGCATACAGCGCCGCTTCACGCCACCTGCTTCAATTTGCAGTTTTAGAAGAAAGCAGTTTTGAGGCTTCGGGATTCTGAGAAGGCACCAGTAAAACAGGGCACTGCACCAGGAAACGCGACGTTCACTCAGTAGCCTTCAAAAAACGTGCCTCCATTCCCCCGAGTCCCGTCTCACGAGGGCTGCCAGCTCCAAGGGCGCTATTCAAACCCGTACCTACCCCAGTACCAGAACGCAGCCGCACGCGCCGGCTTACTTATTGCATGCGCCCCGTTCTCCTCTCCGTTCACAGTGGCTTCTCCGTTCTTTGGTGTGTTCTGCTGGGAAACAGCAGTCGTCGTCGCTCCCGCCGTGGCCGCCGTGGCTGCCGCCGCTGCCGCCGCCGCGCTGGCTTGCTGCTGCTGAGCTAGTTTCTCTCTGAACGCCTGCTGCCGGGTCTGCACGACGTCGGGCATGACGGCGTCTATCAGAGACAGGGACTCTATTGGCCTGCCGTCAAACACCGTCCCATCCTGCGGGGAAAAGGAGCAGCGGTAAAACTGCATGTCCTGGGTCTGCGCGAGGTGCGTGCAGCATGAGGGGCCACCCTGAAGAGAAGCTCAACCAGCTCGTGTGAAGATACTGCACCTTGCCTTAACCTACGGTGCTGCACTTGAGTGCTCCATGTCGCCCTCGCATCCACTATGGTGGTGTTCGTGGTCAACTTAGAAATCTGTTCTGTGAACAGATAATTTATTGCATTTTTTGTAAGTCAGGTATGGAAGCTATTTAGAGATGCAAAAGAAAATACGCTGTGAAAATCACATCGTCTGAAAGATGACAGAAAGTTTCTGTTTATTTTGTACTTTGAAATAATGAGTCATGGCTAAAACTGAGAAATAGACTTTGGTTGAACTGTTTTTCTTATTGCATGAGCAGTGACATTTGAATGGAAGTGGTAGATGAATAATGAACCTCAGACAAAACAGGATGTATGCACAAATTCAGTGGTTTGTGATACTGTGTTCACGAGTCCAGCACCACCAGCTGTAGCTCATTTTATAGCTACGCTATATTTTTCTTTCTTTTTTTTTTTTTTGGTATTTTTCTTTGCAGTTCCATAGACACGACTCACAATTAGATTTTTATTAATTAGGCTTCATGGTTAACAATCAATTGAATTAACCTTTAAGTGCTTTAAGTACTATTTCTTCAGACTTCATACAGACCCAGGCCAACAGCTGTGGTATCTACTTAACTTAGCCTCACTTTAACTTTCCCATTATCTTAAATACGGGATAAAGGTTTTGTAGCCTCAGTAAGGATCATTTTTAAGATCTCTTTCAAACTCCTTTTATTTATTTGAAATAAACAAGACCCAGCAGTGGAAGTTTAGGGTTTTAGGAGTATGAGTTAGAATATGGATAGATGAAGCAGCTGGGAAAGAGTACCACTTTTAATGGATGACAGTAACTAATAAAGAGAAATAGTAATTTGGTTGACTAGTATGCTTCTGTAGAAATATTCATTGAATTATCCCTTACAATGAAAATGTTAAGATAATACATACTTGTTTCCTCATGGGGAAGATAAAAAGGGAAAGAGTCATTAGAAGAGACAAATATAGGCACTCTTCCCCCTCAACATTTTTAATGTAAATGTCTCTACACTCATTTATTTGAATACTGGCTCAAGTCCTTTTTACACAGTGCGAAAAATGTTTGCCAACGAAATTTTGACATCTTAAATTTTTAACTGTAAGATTGCTCACTAGAACATTTCCGTGGCTGTCTCTCCACGGTTCATGAACAATTCTTTCATCTCATAAACAAGAGTTTGGAGACTCTCGGAATACACTTACATGCCATGCACATACAGAAGCATATATGTAGCCACTACTGGGTGCTGGAGTTCAAAACAAATGATTTGTTTTGCTCTAACATGCATCCTAAGTATGCAACTGAGCAGAATCAAACCGCTATGAGAGCACCATAAATCTTAATGGTGCCAGCACATGCATTTCTAGATCATTTCCTGACTGAGGCCAACTCTGAATCCCCAAGTGGGATTCATAGGAGTAGATCCATATGACTCTCCTACCACCTGAACCTGTTGCTTATGGGTGGAAGTATCTAACTGCACAGATCCGATTTCAAGCATAGGGCAAAATGTTAAGTAGCAGCAAATTGAGACAGATTCCTAACAGTGGTTTGTTATTACAACTGCATCAAAGCGCAGCTTGGCATGAATGTCAAATGTCATTGCTCCAATTAAAAAGTAACATATACACAACCCTTAAACATGATATAAGGTCTTAAAAAGAAAACTGTACAGAATGATAAAACCAAGTGAGTTTTCAAATCACACATTACAAATAAAATTTCTTCTTTTTTTTACATTACTTTGTTCCCACTCCTGTTTTTCACACACTACATTCAGCTATAGATGAAAAAGCAATAGGCTTTTATGGATTATTATTTCTCTGACAATTACAAACATCCATAGCAAATCTTCTGCAATGCAGCACCTGCTTATCTGTCAGGCTTCGTTTCCCCTTGAAGCATCAGGTTTTTAGGGTCAGCAGGGCAAAACCACGGGCTTCTCCTATACACTCTTGTTTCCCCAAGCAGTTCAGTATGAGAGCAGAGGCACTTTGCTGCCCGTTTATACAGTCCATATAGACAAGCAGTGGCCTTCACCACCCCTTCACCATGTACATGACGGGCTGATGCCTGGTCTTTACATGGTCTGAGCCAAAGCCACTGAAATCAAGAAGAATCTTTCCAGTGACTTCTGCAGCCTTTGGATCAGCTTATCAGGGCTTGCATGCAATACTGGCTTCTAAGAGAGACAAGGAGGGTTGAAGTTTTCACCCACATTGCAGCCTTTTCCTGCTGAATCCTGCTGCGACCCTGAGAACCCGAGACTGTAAGCACACTAAGCACACATACATACACTTCTGTGTTTGCTGCAAGAAGCTGCGCACTTGCGATTTGTTGAATTCATTAGTGGGAGCATGACAAAATCCCCTTAAGCGACGCAAAGAAGCCCTGAAACCCATGGCTGAAAATCGAAATATATCTATCTATCCATATGTATGTATGTATGTATGTACATACACCGAGCTTTTTGGCATTCTGTTGGGGATGGGGCAGAACAGGGGCGAGGAACAACAGCGAGCTAAGGCAGCAGAGGCTCAGGAACGCCTGGGCTCTGGAGGCGGCCCCAGAGCGGCGCTGCGCGAGGTGGGCCGCGCACTTACTTCGTTGATGCTGATCTCGGCCTCCACATACTGGAGCCCCTTCTGGAGGATGGAGATGAGTGCGGCAGGTGGCACTAGTGTTCCGTTGATGTTGGACTGGCTGATGTGGCTCTCGATACCGAACGTGAAGGCCGAGTGGGAGAAACCTGAAAGCAGGCAGAGGAAGCCATGACGCGAAAGCGAAACGCATCGGCCACACGCACCTCCGCAGCTCAAAAATAAGCCCGCTGCGAGAGCTGCGAGACGCCGGGGCGTGAAGGGAGGAGGGCAGGCCGGCTACGGGCAGCCCGGAGGGTGGAAGGGAGCCGCCGCGGGCCCCTCTCTGCCGCAGCCCTCCTCCTCCCCGGGCACAGGCCACCGCAGGGAAGCCACGCCGCAGCGCAAATGCACCCCACGGACCCCGAGTCTAAGAATGACTCAAATCTTCACTTTCTATCGGTGCTTTCTGGAGCTGCAAACTTAAGTCCCCCTCAACGCGCGAGCTGTGCGGAGGCGGAGCAGGGATGCAGTGCGCTCAGGGAGCCATTCTGTCCCCAGGGAGGGGGTTTCGAATCCTCTGCCCACCACGCGAGCAAGGCGGCGCGGGCAGCACGGCCACGAAGACTCAAAAGGCCAACGAGACGGGCTGCTCCCACAAACGCCGCTCCTGGAAGCGAGCGGCGAGAGCGAGCGGCATCGGCTGCGACGCGTCGCGCAGCAGGCGACAAGCCAACTCGCTGACCCCTCTTTTAATCGTAACTTCCTCTGCTCTCCATTTCATATTCTGCCACCGTGCTAGAAATAGCTGGTTGTTATTATGGCTACAAAAGCCGAGAGCACCCCAACCCGAAGGGGCTCTGCAGACGTATGTCAAGGGGAGCGCGGGGGCAGCTCGCGCGGAGGCCGGACCTGGCGCTGCCGGTGCGCGCGGGCCGGGCGGGAGCTCAGCACGCAGATAGAACTGTAGGAGCCCATTTATCACCAGGCTGTCTCCAGAGCATTAATCTAACATTAAAAGCCTTGGGGAAACCACCCATGCGCTCTCTCCAACAGGAAGAGCCCTCGCAGCCTCCACCGACTAGACGAGAAAACAGAAAGAAAAAGAAAAACCAAGCGGCTCTCAAAAGAAAATACTTCCGTTAAATATAGCTATGCCTCTTCCCCTTGTCAACAGCAGTTTCATTTATAGTTCTGTCCGTTGTGGGATTTCCCCCACATCACTGCAATGTCCAACTGTGTGTGGGCTGCAGGACAGGATTTTGGGCTTATTCCACAGCTTTAGGACCAATGCTTGCTCACTCTCTCACTTGCCTTTTTTTAAGATTCCTTTTTTTTTGCGAGTGCTTCAATTAAGATCAAAGACAGTAAAAACAATCTGAGGCAACAATCTAGGCAATCTAGAATTTGAAAACTGAGGTGTTCATTTCTCTGTTTCTCTCTCTCTGCACATTTCCTTCTGACAGTATTTTCTACTCTTCCTGATAACATCCTCTATCCTCTCCTTTCCCCACCCTACTTCCCCTTCCTGACTCTCCCTCAGGTTTTTGGGGTGCTGCTGAGAAGTATCCAGTCCAGCTACGGGCATAATTGTAAGGTCGGAAAATAAATCACAGGAAAAAAAACACCTAAAAAACTGCAGTATCATTTATCTAGTCCCTGTTCCCTTCGTACCCTGCCTGGCTCTGCATGTCCTGCTCTAGCTTATGAGCTGCCTCACCTCCTGCTGCATCCAAAACAGACTGTGAGGTCTGCAGGGCAGTGTTTTTCCCTTGTTATTTGTTTGCTGGAATATCTAAGCACGTTATTGGGTTCCACAAAAAGCAAGCAGGCAAGCGCTGAGCACGCGCAGCCTGAGTCAGAGGTCCACGGCCTGACCACTCAGTGCTGCAAGATGCCCTTCACAATAAATACACAGCATGAACTGACCAGAACTGCAGAATCAGATCCCCTTTGATTTCCATTTACGTGTAGTTTACTCATAAATAACAACAATTTTAACAAAAATGCTTTCTTGAGAGGGAATAGGCTTTACGAAGCACGATGGGCAAATCAGCCAATCATCTACTTCAGACCGGAACACGGTGGCAAAGCCGTCGTGCAGAAGCACTGAAGGTCACTGCTGCAACAGGCAGCAGCGACTTTGCGAGCTGGCAGCTCAGCGTTGTGCAGAATAGGCCCGGATTCAGGCAGAAGATGGATGGCATTAAAATGGCAGCCAACAAACATCTATAGACAACTACAAAGAAGGTGAGAAAACCATTACCCTGGACGCACAGTGTGTATAACTTTGCCTTTGTGTCTGTCATTACCACATTTGGTATCTTGCTGACTTTTTAGCTGGCTGCTGGAAAATTTCAAGCAATAGCTCTGCCAGATTAATGTCACCTACAGCTAACCTCACTGTCCTGTACTGAGCTGCGACATCCTCAGAGTAACGCAGCTCAGCTGTGAGAAAAGCATGTGAGAAAAGGACATTCTCAGCATAAAAATGCAGTTGTAACGAATTTTCTGATTACACAGGTTCTCTTGATGCTAAGGAACCACTACAAAAGCACCAGTCAGATGACAAAACACAACACTCCCAGCTCCAGTCTCATGGAACAGCAGTATTCACTCACACATTTCTAGCAGTCAAAACAGCTTTCCTAAAATTTACCTGAAGAAATCCAAACGCCGAAAATCAACAGAGTGAAACTGTTCAAGTGGGTGCTGCTGGACACTGTTGTCCTCACCTCTCTCAAAAAAATATTGATATACAAATGTAATTAAGGAAAGAGCAACCCAGGTAACCCATAGCTACTTATCTCCTGGTTTCTTATACAACTATACCAGTGTTTCAAAAGCAATATACAAAAATTTTAAAAGCGACACATACAATTAAGAAAATCCTGACTGAATCCTGACTCATGTCAGGTTTCTGATACAGTGAAAAATCATTTGAGCTTTGCTTTTATAGTTACCAGATATCATGAGTTTTCTCTGGGGCTCTGTGTGTGAGTGCACTGCATTATACAGCATTGTTGTAGCTCTTTATAGTTCAGTCTTATAAAAAGGCGTTTTCTATTAAACAAAGGCAAGTTTTTTAAATGTTAGCTATTTAAATGCTTGTGTTACAAATGTTAACTTGGCCCTCTTTCTGAAGTTCATGAAACCGCATTAGGGAAGGCAAGGCCAAGAAACCAGCACTCCACCCCCTCCAGTGACTCTGTGCAGGCTGTCAAGGCAGTCGGGGCGAGAGAGCAGAGACAGAATGTGCTCTGCAAATGGGAATCTTCAGACATGGTGTGATAGGGATGATAGGAAATTCCAATAGGCCCAAACTAGAAATGCTGTAAAAGTAGTGGAAAAAAAAAATAAAGTCGCAAATCCATCTCCATATGCCATATTTCCCATAAATCTTGTCATTTTACACTCTACAAAGCATTAATTTATATTCAAGTAGCATCAATAAATGAAATCTTAACATAGTAAATCCTCCAAAGACCCGTGCAATGAGACTATGAGCTTTTAAAGCTAAAGACATGAACACAGGGGGCTGACGAGGAAGACCATAGCCACACACTGAACTGCTTTGGCACCAGTGAACCAGACAGTCACTTATTCACTGGCACAACCTGTGTGTTTTTTTGCTCCAAGTGCCATCTTTTTGCAGAATTGAGAGAATGGCTCCCAGGTTTTTCCTTATTCACTCTAGCAAAAAGATGAGAAACATAACCCATCAACTCTGTACAATGTGTACATATTATTTATGCAGCAATATCCCTGAAAAAAAAAAATCAACGATAGATTAACTACAGTCTTCCAATGATATCAGCATTAAGGTAGGTGATCTATGAATTGTGGAATAGTTGGGCCTTGAAAAATTTTACACAACATAGAGTGGAACGAATGCAGAGAAAAAAAAGAGTTAAATGAATCTCCACAGCCCACCCCAGAAATTGTTATGTAAGTGTTTGAAATGGAAAATTAAGAGAAATTCCTTGTTTAGAGATTCCCACACTTTTTCACCACTGACAGTGATAACAGGTCCTGGTTCTGTGCTGCATCATTTCCCACTTGGAGGTGTCTGTACATACTATCAGCCATACACATACAGCCATTTGGGGATTCTTGCCCTAGGCAGTGCCAAAAATGCATATGCAGGCCTGCTTCCCAAAATCTCACTGGTACGGTTTGCTGCAACTGCAGAAATAAAGATGACTGAGCCTTTTCCCCTGGCTGCTCTGCTTTCAGTTAAAAATGGGCCTCCTTTAAAACAGTATTTGCTATAGATTATAAAGTGACTGGGTTTTTTTGTTTTAATGAGCGTAACTCTTGGTGTGCTCATTTTACCTGCAGGCCATGTGATTTTAATGGTTGGTAATAACCCTGGCTCAGAGCAGCAATGCTTACCAAAGGCAGGCATAAGGAAAGGGGCAACGAGTGCTGCCTCGGAGCCTGAGAAACGCTGGCTGTCACCGGAGATGTGTCTCCCCTGCCCTGGAGGTGAAGAATTGCTCCTTTTAGGCACACCAGTGGGGTGCTGCTGGGTCTTCCCTGAGCAACCTCATCTGATTCCTTTAGCATGGTAAAAAGCAGTCTTGTTTAAACTGCACTCTGAAATGGTAAGAGCTACAGCACCTTCTGCTGCAAATGTACAGGTGAAGAGAACTCCATGAAAAGGAGCACTGAGGTGTAACAGCCTCAGACAGTTACTCGGCAGTCCCTGGTTGTCAATATTTACAGTACCTACCAAGCACTGCTTTAGCTTTCTACCTGTGAACTACCTGGACGCTGCTTTTTCTCTGGTAAACTTAACATCCTTTTCAAGCCATTTATTAAAAACAGATTTTGCCTCTAGGCTATTTGTAAACGACTCAGTTTAATTATTCATACTGTGTGAGTCTTCACTGAAACATTTGCTACTGCTGAAGGAGACAGAGAATAAGAAATTATGGACGTCAAATTGTGTTTCCCACACGTCTCAAGTATCGTGTGATAAGCAGCCTCTATCAAGCACCGAGTGGAAGCAGCAACCCATTCTTACAAATCTTTGTATAACTCACGCCAAGGATGGCCCTCCGTCCCCGAAAGAAGTGAGATTTCATATGGAAGCCTTTTTAATGACTAATGATATTTAAAGAAAGAGAGACAGGGAAGGAGATAAAGAGAAGGCATTTCTCTCTGATAATGTAACCATCTCTCTACGTGCAGGGTAAAATAATTAACATTTCTTATTTCTCTGATACTGCACTGTCCTTATGGAATTTCCCAATAGTGGTTCTTCCCTTATTCAGCTCTGAAGTAACAAACTGTTCTCTTAGAAAGTACTTGGCAGGTACAAGATACAAAAACGACCAAGGTTGTACAAATGATGAAAACTTCTGGCTCAGTAGAACCAACCTGCAACTGCTACAATGTGACCTGCTGGCAATCTGAATTTCTGGAGTGCATCAGTGCCTGTTTTCTTAAGGTAGTCTGGTATCTGGCACTATCACTGCAACTTCCAGTGATGTTAAATTCAGGCAAGTATGCAATGTGTATAGGAGCTGTACAGGCTGCAGGGGAAAAAAAAAAGATGGTTATCAGAGGGTAAAGTAAAATCATGTTCTGACCATAAATGGGTACATGTGCAAAACTCATGGGAGATTTAGCCCATCAAGGAGAAACATTCCACAGAATACGGAGGCAAAAGAAAATCACATGCAGGGGGGTAAAGTCAGCCCCACGTTCTCCCATGGGCACCTCTCCGTGCCTCCGAACCCCACGCGGTGCCTTGCAGAGGGGGCCAAGGAAACGAGGAGCACCCTGTGGAAAAATGTCTGCCACATTTTGACACCCAGGTCTTGGGAGGGCCCTCTCGGGAGGCCGCCAGGCAGGCAGCACGGTGCAGTGGAACCAGCGCCTTGCCGGGGCAGTTCAGAAACGCTGCACTAAAGAGCAGTGAAACAGGCCTTCTAATAAAATAATTTTCTCCAAGGACTAATGATGTACAAGCAACACAATTAGCACCAAGTTAAGCCCTTTGAAGGTCTAGATTTGCTGGCACAGAGGAGTAAGGAACATGTATCACCAAGTCCATATTCGAAAGTTCACATAAGAATGCAGTTTCTGGCTGCAAAACCAGAGGCAAACAGTCTAACTTAGAACAACTATATTTTCTTGATCCTGGCCCTAACACATGCTAATCTAGTTCCTGAAGTAAATTACATGTTTCGTTGCTATTGCTCAGGAGAATATAATGCTGCTCTTCACTGCAGTTGACTGCAGCTGCCATTTTAAAATCTAGCATTTCCCCTACCACATTATGCACTGTAAGCGAGAATTATGAACATAACATGGATCCCTAGACTTGCTGCCCCTTAAATTTCTGTCTAAATGTAATTATGTAAACATAACTTTATTTTCACAGAACCCCAGTGTACACACACAGAGGTTTCACAAAGAGGACATTGGTTTCCCTGAAATATGTTTGGTTGAAATTAATAAAGGTTTGGTGCCTACAGCCAGTGATAATATTCTCCAAACAGTTTAAAATAAAAAAAAAAAAGAGGAGGGCAAAAATCCTAAATCACATCTTGTTTATTATTCACAGCAACCTGAGATTCTTCTCCAAGCTGAGCTTTTTCTTTCTCAGTAATATATCCTAGAAGTGCCTCTCTGTTTTTGGCAGTGCCTGCGTATTTTTGAAGACTTACCTTCCCAATTATATAAAGGGCTTAACAAGGACACACATTAGCAATTTAAAATAAGAACTGCAGTTGGAATATATTTTTAGAAGAATCAGCTGAACAATAGGGCCTGTACATTTGCTTTAAGATTAGGATTGCTGGATGATTAAAATTATTTCCAGAGCCCTGGGAAATGCATCCTGTATTACAAGTTCTTTCACAGTCCCTGGGAAATACGAAGAAAGGATCCCTAACTGCAGCTTACATTAGTTGCCAGAATTAAAGAGTGCTTGTTACCCTAAATTTTGTAGCGGCAATTACTCACTAATATTAAATGTTACACCCTTTTTTTTGCTGGATTTCTGACCCGTTGACCTTCTGCCAAGAATTCAGAGCAAATGTCTGCCACCCAAAATTATTTTATTATGTGTCAAAGAATGTTTTTGGCAGGTTTTTTTCTTTTTCATGCAAGAAAATATGCTGGAAAAGATTAACACAACTTGGAAATGGTCTTTTGATGAGCACTATTTGGCATTCACTATTGAAGCCTTTCTGAGCACTGCAAATTGACAAAAAGAAATACGATACAGACAGAAAACAGAACAAGAGCAATGGAAAGAGGAACTTCAAAAAATCTTATAAAAAATAAGGTCTGAAATAAGCCTCATTTTCACGTACTCTCTGTAAATTAGTCCGACAACTTGCAAATAAACTAGCACTCGAATTTAACTAATTTAACTATGGGGAAGATTTAAAATAACTTACAAACGCCAATGTGTGAGAGAGAAAATTATTCTTTCGCTTTCAAGCTGATGAGGTGTTACCCTTTAGCCCTGCCCTTGGAACCAAACATCCAAGGCACAGATCTGTATCATTCTAAGGATCACTTGCAGATAAAAAAGGCCACAGATAAGGAAGACCGCAGATTTTATGAGGATGATCAGGGGCCTGGAACATCTGCCCTGTGAGGAAAGGCTGAGAGAGCTGGGCCTGTTCAGCCTGGAGAAGAGAAGGCTGAGAGGAGACCTGAGCAGTGTCTATCAGTATCTCAAGGGAGGCAGTGAGGAGGATGGGGCGGCCTCTTCTCAGTGGTGGCCACCGACAGAACTAGAGGTGATGGCCACAAACTGAAGCACCAAAAGTTCCACAGGAACTTAAGGAAAAGTTTCTTGACTGTGAGGGTGACAGAGCCCTGGCACAGGCTGCCCACAGAGGCTGTGGAGGCTCCTGCTCTGGAGATCTTCCAAACCCGCCTGGCTGCCACCCTGTGACACATGCTCTAGGTGACCCTGCTGGAGCAGGGGGGTTGGACTAGATGATCTCTAGAGGTCCCTTCCAACCTCAACTGTTCTGGGATTCTATGATTTTCCCCTAAGCCCTGTTCTTCTCCTGGGGGTAATGTACAACTCCGAGCAGCGGCAAACAGGATGTCAGGCTGATGCTTAAGGGGTGCAGGGAAACGTCACCGCGAAGACGGTCGCTACTGCTGCTCCCTTCGGATGAGGGAGCTGCGGAGCTGGGTTTTTTATCGGGCACGGCTGGGCAGGCTGAAAGGCCCCAGCACTAAATGCAGCCTTATTCGTAAAAAAAAAAAAAAAAAAAAAGCAATGTTGCAGATGCAGCTTCTTTCTCCACACTGAAGAATCATGAGGAAAAGCAGTAAACTCACAAATATATATAATTATATACATATATAAAAATATGCATATATATATACACATTTATGCAGGCTTTAAAAACAGGATGTTAAGTGATCAAAAACAAAACCAGGAATCTGTATTATGGAATAAACTTACAAAGGTGTGATTGTTTATGCTCAAATAACTTAAAATAACCACATTTGCTCAGTGTCTGAGATCCAGTGCTGTATGGCAACTTTTGGGGAAAGAAAAATTAAAACAGCCAAGTTTATAAAACTGTGAAGAGACCTAGAAGGAAATACCAAGTAAGCAGGGTTTTTAAAATGGCAGAAGAACAAGATACTCAGTGCATTTTTTCCTTCACAGGAACTTAAAAATTCTGCAACCAAGTATTGCTCTTCTTATATGGAATTTAAATGGCTGTTATTATGCAATGACACAGAGAAAGACTTTTTCAAATGGACCTCTTGAACTGCACCACAAAAAAATCAAAACAATTGTTAATGCATATGTCCATAAAGTAGATATCTGGCTACAAAATTGTAAGTCTACGCATACAAAAGCACATGCAAATGGCCCTCGTGTAGTTTACAAAATTCTTTGAAAGCGTAACTAGAGCAAAGTATGACAAAACGAGTAACTTCTGTGGCCGTAAAATTATTTTTTCTTCCTCATTGTGGAATTTGGCTTTTGGAAAATTGACCATCAAATACTGCTAGTATGTATGCACTGTTCCATGAAAAAAGTGCACAATGTGGTTTTGATTCACACACTGTTTCATAAAATATAGAGGTGCTGTCAGCTCAGAAACTTTCAAAAATTGCCTAGACCAGGCTTTTTACCAGGAGACTGGTAAAAGTATTTAGATTTAACCTAATAGTTCCATCCTTCCCAAGATCTACCTCCAGTCTTGGCCTTGATAAGGTAGTAGAAAAATAGTTGAGGAACTTCATCCCAATAAAGTGAGTGGCCTTCTAATGGTGACCGTGATTTTTTAAAAATATATTTAATATTTGCAAGGAGCATGAAGATGTTTACTAATGGAGTGAGAAACTGTGTGTAATAATATAGTTGTTAACTGAGAAATAGATGTCTTCAGCAGTCACCCCTTCCCAAACTGAGATGTATAAACTGAAATTCAGAGTCAGTCTCTCTGTTTTGGAATCGTTTAGTATCTTCTTCCCTAGTTCAAGAGGTGCAGAGGTGGGATTAAACAGAAATAAGAGTAGCAGCTTATTAAAATGAATTATTATATACCCTCTTTACAGCAGATTTTTTTTTTTTTTTTTACTGCATATCTATGCAGGCAGGTTTATATATATTATGTTATATTATATGTTACATATGTAACTACAGACAGTTTCTCATTTAATAGGAATTCTAATTCTGAGGTGACTTTAGGAAACATTTTTATTTAAACCAAAACAATTGTGTCAAATTTTTTACACATAGTTATCCAAGGGAGTCACTATGACATATGTTACCCTATTAGAACAGCATTGTGTCATCTATTTATTTCAAATAATCCATGAAATGTCACAAACGCTGGCTTTGCATTCAACTGCCCATAAGCTTAAGTCATTTTATTTTAATTGAGTAGACTGGCCCAAAAGAGGATAAAACATCACAAAAACAAAGCTGTGTGCCCATAGAGCAGATCGGGCGTAAATCATGACAATTAAGAACGGATTTTATATTGCCCCAAGCTGTCATACAACTGAAAAGGTGAAAGAATCTCTGCTTTCAGTCTTAACACCAGTTTCTCAATAATGCAGTTAGTATCTAATTCACACTATGTTTAGCTACATATATTCATGTATATATTCACATACAGTACTTTGAAATAATGGAAAAATACTGTTAAATATTGTCCTTGAACACCTGTAGTTGCCTTTCATAGGTGATCTCTATATATTTTAGGAATATAACCTTCTACTATCTTTTGTGAGGTACTGTTCACACTACTACCCTCACTTTCAGACAGTAAAATTGAGGTACAAAAAAAAGATTAGACTCTGGCCTTTAAACATTCAGTTTTCACACATTCCCTTATACAGCGTACTGTTTTATTTAATCAGGAATACCTGTCCACCACCCAGTAACACCCAGCACAAAAGAACTTGTGCAAACAGAAGCTAAACAAATACACAAGCAGATTTGTGTCGGTGCCACCGAGCTTAGCCTGCGAACTGAAGAGCTACCCCATACCGTGGGCAGAGCATATGGAGCTCAGGAGCCACCGGTGGGTAACACATATATAGACAAAAATAGTACAGTCACAGACAGCTATCAGCATAACACCAAATGTGCAACTGGCTGGGGGAATGTCAGTTCAAGGATGTATTTTTCCCTCAGCAAATAAAAGGTCTCCTACCCTTACTGTTCTGGTACAGCTTTGCGCACAGTTTCTAGAGCATTCCAGCAACCTCCAGGTTTAAAAGCACCTTTATGGACAGGTCCTTTAAAGCACCTTTGTGTGTTGAGCAGGAGGCTGGACTAGCCCACAAGGTGCCCCTGCAGCAAGGCTTCATGCCCTCAGACATGTACTGAAACATACGAAATCCCATATAAATGTAAAAACAAACAAACAACAAACAAACAAACAAAAAGTACCCTTTATTTTTCCCTGTGAGGGTGGCTGTGCACTGGCACAGGTTGCCCAAGGAGGCGCCTTGGTGACGGCCAAAACACGGCCGGCACAGCCTTCACCAACTCGCTCCTGCTGATCCTGCTGCGCGTGGGGAGGGGGCACTGGGGACCTCCACAGGGGCCTTCCACCCTCATCCCATTCGTTCTGTGAATCTGGGGCCTCCTGAGATATCCTCTGATCCGAATGATACTAACGAGCCAAACTGGGGGAAAAAAAAACATCACCGCAGACTCCGCTACTGGTACTCACTATTATCTTTACTGCCATACTGGACAAGCGCCTTTATTGACAAGAACCTCATTCCCCTCATGAATTATTCTTCAAGGTGTACATTTTAATAATTTAAGCCAAACCCAAGCACTGTATATATTCCCATTCTACCTAGCAGCAGCCTTCTGCCGTCCTACTATGCCACGGAAGCGGTAAGCTTTGAAGTAATTTTAGCTGACCTATATACGCCAATATTTTCTGCTATGCTTAATCTGAATTATTTTGACTTTGCACTTTTTACATCTGTGACTAAAGAACTCTGTGCCATACACAATTATTCAAAATACCCTAAACATGCACCTTGTACTCGGAAAAAATAGAGACTTTGGACAAAAATTAAGTAAGCTTCTGTAAGCTGTTGCAACTTATAGAAGTTGCATAAGGCACAAATTGCATAGAACAGAATATTAATCTCAGTCATTTCCTATTGCTTGAGGACTTACTTGTGCTGTGATACTTTGTTTACCTTCTGTATGAAGTTTCTTCATACAGAAGAAGGAAAACATTCATCAAGGTGTTTTCCTTCAAATAGTTTTGGTTCCTTCTAAAGAAATGGTGAGGGCTTTGGAAAAGTGTAATTTAGTACTATGCAAAATATTAGCATCTGGTCGGACAAGAGCACAGTGATGAAATCCCTCAGGCTTTAGAACATCCATGTCCCTTACAATGTCCACAGGCAGAACGACAGTAAGATCCACTAGACAGGAGAGGTCCTTGCTTGCACATGCCAGCTCTGCAAACAATTTCATAACATGATTTGCAAAAATACTTCATGCTGTGTAACTCTGCCCTTGAGCCCATGCTTAAAACAAGAGAGAAAATCTTATCTTTTAAGAAAACAAGGCAAATCTATCAAACGCGAACCAAGCACAGACCAATGCACTGCTGTCAGATTGAATCTACCAAGTGAAGACAACCATGTATTATTAGCTGCCTCCATGGATTATTAGCTGCCTTATCTTGCATAGGTGGGAAGAAACAAATGACAATTCTGTAATGTGCTGCTAAATTGTCCCAAGTCAGCACCTAAAAAATCTCACTGAAACTCTTTGCTAGCAAAAGCATGCAGCTGATGACTTTATTACGCCATTGCCTTGGGGAGGGCACTGACTGTACACTGAGAAACAGTTTATCAACACTATGTGGTAAAACATGGAAAAATGCAACCTGAACAGTGCTGAGGTGAAAGTGAGAGCTGAGAGTGAAAATGGAAACTGTTGTGCAACCGAAAATATCGCAAGTCATTGCCAGACATCCACCGCAATAAATGTCCTGCAAGAGCAGCACAAGCCCTGGGCAGAAGGGAAGTTGATTTTCGGCAGGGATTCCATACTGCGAAACACAAGCAAGTGCTCGAAGAGGAATACAATTAAATGAATCAATACATCAGAACCTTTAAATTGGAAAAAAGCCTTTCACAATTGAATAGGCAAGTTGGTCAGAACAGGCAAGGAAACTTACCAGCCATGTGGACCTAATAAAGGATTTGTTACTCACAACAGATGGCAGCACACTCTGGATTAAAAGGTATGTGAAGGATTTGATTTCCCCTGGTTTCATCTTTTTTTGTTCTTTCCTTCCCCTTTTCAATTCTCTTTGGAACGCTTACTGCATATTGGTGACTTGTACTGATTTTCACTCCAAAAGAGAAATAATTGCATAATTCTGTTTTGAGCAGACAAACTAGAATGCGAAAACTCCAAATTTTGAGTTTTTTATCATTTCGGTAGAAGCACAGGTTTTCACTCCGAAGAAAAGCAATAGAAGAAATCTGTTGGCAGTAAAGATTGATGCTAGCAAAAGTATGTTGCTGAACACGTGCAATCTTGATCCAATGTTATTTGTAGAGCAGAACTACATATTCTTTTCAGATAGCTTTTTTCCATCTGTTATTAATGCACTGGCTTTGTTGGTATGACCATATCTGCCATAGCAAAATTTTGCATGCTTACATTTCTGCACTGGTATAATGTTGGTGCTATATATATAATCCAAGTCTATTTTATTAATTGAGTCTATTTTATCAATACTTTCACTCAAACATAGTCTGTGAACCACGACACCTACCAATAAATAAATGTTGGTGCTATATATATAATCCAAGTCTATTTTATTAATTGAGTCTATTTTATCAATACTTTCACTCAAACATAGTCTGTGAACCACGACACCTACCAATAAATACAATCTGATTTTTAAAAGTTTGACTCCTGTGATGAGAAAAGCTTGAAAGTGCTTGCCACTGTTAAGAATTGGGCTATTTAAAGAAGTTGTGTGACAAAAGCTCATAGTCAGAAGGTATTTAGCCAAACACCTTCTTGCAAGCAAGTTGCAAGACTTGTCTTTTGGATAGGAAGTAACAACCTTAAATTGAATTAAACACCCACCACCTTTATGTCTCAGGAATGGGGGGCATTCATGACCCTACAGTGAAAGTGAAAAAAACCAGCAAACTGAGTGGTAGAATCCCTACACCCACAGAGCTCAAATGAAAATTATGCCTGGTGCATGGGGTTTTGCGTTTTTTTTTTGACAAAAGGACAAAAGATCAGCCCTCTATGTGAGCAGGCATTTTTTTTTTTATTATTATTTCTGTGTGGCTAATTAGAGCCTAAACTTGTCCAAGTTCTGTGTACGAGTGCAGAGCCATCAGGAGGCCGCCCCATTGGGGTCTAGGTAGGCGATGTAACGAATCTATTGCCACTGTTGGCCATTTCATTTTCCATTTCATCTGCAACTGTACTCAGGAATCCTTCTGCGTTTCCTTCCAGGTAGCTGATAAAACTATTCGGCAGTATCTGGCCAAGAAGAGATTCCTGTGAGGTCCCACTGGAAACAAGCTTTGCGATGAATATTCCCCATCATGAAAGATGATTTCACTTCTATGATCTCCAATCACTTTTCAAGATTCGCCTGTTAACCATTTTTAATCTCTTCAACCATTCTGCTGCACTCATTTTACGTAGTGTTTCTTTGTTTGTTTTCAACACAGTGTCAACAAGACTAGGTAAATGTCATCTAGTAGTCTAAGAGTCTAACTCTTATCCTTGTCAACTTAACTTGTAATCTCAGAAAAAAGCAGTATCAAGTTTCTCAACAAGCCCACTATCCACAAAAGCTTGCTGGCTGTATTAGCTGTGTTGTCATCTCTTCATTTCTTCATGGAGGGATCTAGTTTCAACCTTCCCATGGTTTCGCTTGACCTACAGTTACCTGAATCATCTTATTTAACCTTTAAAAAATCTGGCACAACATTTGTTTTTTCCAGTTCACTGGAACTCCCCTTGCTCTGCCAAGATCTGTTAAAAAGCAACAATAATGTTTTAGGCATTTCAACTCTATTAATACTCTCCAGTGCAACTTTTCTGGCCTGAGAGAGAACTAAGAGGGAAAATATAATTATTGAATTTCACTTCTAACTTCAATTACAGAAGACTTCAGCTTCCATTAGAATGACCTGAAAGCATTTTCATAATGAAATGCAAAGCACTCATTAGTATCTTTGTAATGGTAATGTTCTAAAATAATCTCGAGTGCTTCTGTGCCCTAGACCTGCAAAATATTTGAAATGTCAGAAGGACGGGATGCTTTTTACCCAGATGTTTTATCATACATATTGCTTTTTTCGCTTTTTCTCTTCCGCCCATCTTTTGCCAGTACTTCTTGGCGAAAGCCTGGAATCTTCGGAGAAGATCAAAGAAAGATAACTTAATAGGAAAAGTGGACGTGTGGAGGGGTTTGCAAGCCTTTTTTAAGGCCATGCTCAATATAATTTTTAGAAGCTTTAGGTTTAGCTGAAGTTAATATACAATCAATCTAACAATCCCTGTTTTCTGCAAACTCAAGCCGTAGGGGTTTGAATTTAGATTTAATCTAAAACAAGCGATCACCTTCTAAATTTGGCATACATTATTCTTGAAGCTATTGATTAAACGTCTTTCATTTGCTGTCTTGTCTTACGGTATTTATATTAAGGCAAGATGCTATTTAACAACTTCTGTCTTGCTATCCGCCTGACCTGAAAATACGGATACAATAATATCTGTAGAAAAACAATGAGAATATGGAAGAAGATCTAACTAAGTGTAAGATGCTGTTTTAAAGAGATTGGTGAATTCACCGCTGCTTATAATTCTCATTTGCTGAATGGAATTCAGCTAGCTGTCAGGTACATCTATTAAACCAGGACCAGGATTTAATATGCTCAGTTTGAAGCATTTTTGAATATTTCTTCAAATATGTAACCTTTTTCAAATATATCCTTTTTTTCTCTCTTCACCTAACAGTCTATGTAGACCTAAAACATAGAGAAAAAAAAAAAAAAGTGCAAATATGCACTGTGCACTGTGCATTTGTGAATGTCTTTGGGTCTGAGTGAATTTTTTAAGAAAAACATTTGGCGCTTCATGCAAGAAAATAAGAGCAGTACAACTTGTAATTAAAATGAAAACTTGTGTTCGAAGTTCTCCCTAAAATGGCAAAAAATATTCTTTGCCTGTGGGGGATACACTGATACAGAAGAACTTCTTCCTGATATTTGGCTGATACCGCTATTCTTGACTGACTTTGTAAAGGCCCCTTCTGAATCACTACACAATCCTGATTTACTCTATTGATGCATAAAAAGGAATATAAAAGACTCTTCCTTCGTTCTCTTTGGTTTCTCATCAGGAGAAGTTACTGTATTAATACACTGTTACGTAGCATCTCTTACAATACAAACATAACAATGTAAAACAATTTCAGGATTCTTTAGGCTCTGATTATGTCCATCTGTGCATTGCTTTAATATTTAAAAAACATTTCCCAGTGAGGTACCCAATAGTTTATTTTTAAAAATAAACAAACTCTGCATGAAATTGTATTTGTCTTAGTTCCTGTCTTTTTCCTCATCAGACTGCATGTAAGAGCCAGACCATTTTTAGATAAGCTTTGTTATTAGAGAGAAGAATACAACCTGAGAAAATAGTTCCTAACACAGGCCAGCACAGTATTCTCAAAGAAATGTTTTAAAAGATCAAATCCTGAAAAATTACAATAAATCTTCCTTTGAAGTTCAGTGGAAATTCCTTATACAGGGATTTGCGCTCCTGGGATTGAAGTAGCCTTGGAAGGAGAAGAAACAAATCAAAACAATATATCTAAGGAGCCCGTATCTACAGCTCATTAGTCCAAGAGAAGCAGGCTGGCCCTGTATCATCTACCTGCTGGACTTGGTCCTCTCTTCCGGAAACCTACAAAGTCTGGAGGGCTATTTCTGAAGCTGGCTTAAATAAGAGGTGTATTTTTCACAAAAATCTATGCCTTTGTCTTCCAGAAGGTGAAACACAAAGACTTTTAGCCAATTCTACTTCCAACAACCCAAGGCAGAGGGCCAATGCTAGGTAAACTGGATTTTGGACTACAAATCTTTTGGCAATGTTTCTGACCCCACTCCCACCTCTGCACTAACAGAGTATTTTCCCTTATGCAAGAGAGCTCCTACTTCTCACACTTAGAAAGTGGAACCAAGACTTGGAAAACAAAGTATATCCTAAATTGTATGTTTTAATTTTAATATTGTTTTGAAGAAAAGAGGAAACTACTTCTAAAAGAAAAAGCCATTCTTGAACTGGGGATGAAAATAGCAATGGAATTGATAGTGATACAGAGCTAAATCAACACCAAAAGAGATGTCACTTGCATAGTTTACATACATAATTATCTTGATTAAATTCTAAAACATCAGATATTTGCATCCAAAATTTCACTTAGAAGTTCAGCTTCATTACAGCCAGTGTAAAACGTATTTGAAGAAAATCCTCTTCAGCAGTAAATAAGTGACAGAAATATTTCAAGTAGCTAAGAGATACAGATTCAATGTACTTGTGTCAATGCTGCCAAAAAAAAAAAATCTCTCTGAGATAATATAACTCTACAAAAACTTATGTTAGCAAAATGTTATTTTCTTGTTTTGCCTAATTGCGATGTTTATATTTGTGTTGTGTTTGCACTTTTGTTAAGACACAGGGGGTTGTGCAAGAAACACGTGGCCTCTGTATATCAGCCTCAGTTGCACAATACAACATTCCTAAAGTAAGAGCATGCAAAAAGCCAGCTACACCCATTTCATCTATGATGTGGAGCTGTAGTGAAAGACAGGCAATTTACCCGATTCCTGGAGATAGCGATACACCAAGAAATTCACTTCGTCACTGGTTATGCTCATCTTAGCCCAACCTCAATATGATGAGGTTCACGAGAAGTATGATCCACGCTCTGTTCAAAGGGAAAGAAAAGAACAGATTTTGTTTATCTTGCTTCATTAACAATTTGTTTATCAAAATAGAGGTGGGAGTTGTTAAGGTATTTAAAGGTCTCATATATTTATGTTTATCAGAGCTTTTATGACCTCTTGTGAAACATCCAATAAATAACTGTGAATCAAGTACTCGAGCTATACCGTACCTTTTATTTTTAAAGAGTAATACTTCATATATAGAGAGCCAGAGAGAGAGAGAGAACATTTTAAATCTTCAAAGTCTGTTCAAATGTTAACTCTTTTGCTTATGTGGCTTTATGACAGGTTCTTTGGATACTACTCTTTATTCCCTGAGTATTTTCCAATCAGAACTGCTAGAAATTACAGTCACATACAGTACACCAAATCACATTTTTTTTTCTATCTCCAAATTTGTAATCCGGTCTTTTGTCCAGTAGTTCATCCACTAGAAAGACAGATTTCAGCCTTATATGTTATGCTGAGAACTTGAATAAAGTTCCCATAGAATAGAAACAAGTTTAAATGTAAGATGAAATTACAAATTTTATTATAGCGGTGTATGCATATGAAATAATGCAATACACCTCACGCATACAAGGAATACTAATGTCCTAGCATTATAAAAAAGTTATAATGTTATAATGTCTTTGGTGATTAATGATGAGCAAGAATTAAACTTCAGTGATTCACTTATGCAATTGTAACCTTTAGGATGACAGTTTTCCATTACTACTTTGGGCATATACTGTGATAATACACAACATATTGTATTTTAGTTGATAAATCTGCTCAGAACATTTTCCATTCAATCTCAATGACAATTCATTTCCTTTTTGGGAATATGATTCAAGTAGTTTGGTTTTCAAGGATGTAAGTACTTTTCAGACATAAACTTTACATCTTCGTCAGCCACAACATATCCATAACCCATCATGCAAAGCCTTGCACACAGAAGCGTACGCTCCAGTCTCGTTGTGTATTAGAAGTGAAACCTCGTAGGAGGGTGCTGCTTGTTTCAATTTTCCGTATGTCTCTTCTTGGCAAGCAGAGAGGTCTTTGTTCATCGAAAACCTCTTCAGTCATTCCTGTTGCCTCAAGTAGCACCTGCTACTGCAGGCAACGCTGATCAACTACAAGTTGCCCCTGCTGATGATTTAAACCAGCAGGTCACTCATGACTGTAACAGATGTCCCTGCATATTTATGTAAATGCAGGTCTTTCAAACCCTGTTAGGCCTTTTATTCTCCTGTGCTGCTCTCTTTCATCAACGGCTTAGATGCTGGTTTTTTTATAGCGACCCACACCTTCCTAATTTGGGAGTCATCTTTCTCAAGTATTCTAATCTCTATTATTATAGCTTGTATTTCGTGGAAGACCAGAAGTAGAAAATATTGAAAATCTTGCAGGCTCAGTTGGGAATGTCTCTGCTACTTTGGAAAAATCATCACCCTTCTGCTACAGTGCTGGCCAAAGACAACACCAGCTGCGTTCAACATCCAGCTTTGCCACAAATACCAGGCAAGTCCCTGGAAAGCCCTTTAGTCTCTTTCCTATTTCTCATCTGTAAAATGGGCTGAAATTTTGCTACTACAGAATCAGGAGACCAAAAGCACTGACACTTGTACAGGGTTCAGTTACTAAGTGGCTATTGCCTTGGACATAGGACAGGTCAACCTTTTAAAGTGCAGTCACCTTGCGGCTGGGGAGGCGAGTGCCCCAGGCCACAGAAGCGAGGCTAATGCATGGAGCACATGCGAGTGCACGTATGGACCTGAGGAGCACGCAGGGCCCAGGCCCGGGCCCGGCAGGAACAGCCTCCCCAGGGCGAGACTGGGCACCAGTACCCAAGGAAGAACAGAAAGAGACGTTCACGGCAACTGTCATGGCCATTTATATCCTCACCTGTTTGAGGAATCCAAATATATTTTTATCATTACTGTAGCCATGAGAGCAACGAATCAAGGACCTCTGACAGCTACAGACCTAAAAAAATACCCGACAAAGCTTTTAAAAAAATATTTTCAAAATAGCAGTTTCAGTATTTGGTGGCAGGAAAGTTGGTAAAGTTGAAACCTCTTGCAAATGCTCAGTTTCATCAGTGACATACTTTGTGGTAAAATGAACCTTATTATTAAAAAATATCAAGAAACTACAAATGCATCCTGCTAAGTTAAAGCACGAATGTGGTTATTTCCCACATAGGGAGAGTTGCTTTGGGAAGGGGGAGGGAAAGGAGGAGTGCCTTGTTTTGTTTGTTTTACTAAAGAAGACTTCTCTTAAAAGATTTAAAACCAGAGAAAATCAGCCTGATTGCAAAATAAATACTTTTGACAGCCACAGAGAAACCTCCTGAGCAGCTACCTTTGTATCAGAAACCCAAACACACCGCGTCGCTGGATTTACAATGCATTTTCCCTGAAGTCAGTGAACAGGAATTACTTTGACATATGTGTCGGATCATATCTTTATACACATTGTTACCGTGCCATAAATAACCAGATGATCTGCACTCGTATATTTAAGGTTTCTTCCCTGCCACAGATGCCAGCGCAGCAATCAGATACACAACCGGAAAAGCTTTTAACCATCCATAATGACCCAGAGAACTTGGCTTTGACCCAGAGAAATCTATTCATTAGAAATTTGGCTGAGCAATGAAAGCCCATGCTTAATTTCATCAAGATTTTTTTGATTTCCTTCTTCCAGACAGATAAACACCCCAAATGAAGCAGGCTACAGAAAACATGGTGGGAAGGAGAGAAACATACTTATCTCTAGTGTATCTCTAAGTCTGATTCATAAGGAGCACACAACCAGTCTCCCCCACAATATTTCTAAAGTAAAACATAAACTTGTGTAGAAGGCTCCCAAAGGCTTTAGTTACCACAGAATCACAGAAGGGTTGAGGTTGGAAGGGACCTCTAGAGGTCATCCAGTCCAAACCCCTGCTCCAGCAGGGACACCCAGAGCATGGGGCTCAGGCTGGCATCCAGGTGGGTTTGGAAGATCTCCAGGGCAGGAGACTCCACAACCTCTCTGGGCAGCCTGTCCAGGGCTCTGTCACCCCCACAGGAAAGAAGTTCTTCCTCACATGGATGTGGAACTGCCTGTGTTTCTACTTGTACCCATGACCCCTTCTCCTGTCATTGGCCACCACTCAGAAGAGTTTGGCCCCACCCTCCCTACAGTCACCCTTCAGGTACTTATACATGTTCATCAGATCTCCTCTCAACCTTCTCCAGGCTAAACAAGCCCAGCTCGCTTAGTCTTTCCTCATACTATAGATGCTCCAGTCCTTAATTATCTTTGTTGCTCTCCGCTGGACCCTCTCTAGAAGCTCCACGTCCCTCTCGTCCTGGGGAGCCCAGAACTGCACCCAGTACTCCAGGTGCAGCCTCCCCAGAGCTGGGCAGAGGGGCAGGATCCCCTCCCTCGACCTGCTAGCAACTCTCCTCCTGATGCAGGCCGGGATCCCCTTGGGATCCCATTATCATTGGGGTATAATTATTTCTGCTAACTGATGTTCTCTTTTTGCTACTGGCGATTAGTATTAGCTAGATGAATACTTTTTTTCTTTTCTTTTCTTTTTAATTAAAGGATAGTTTAGAGATGATACTGATGGACTTTTGGAGACATTTTACACTTAAACCAGCAATAACACATGAACTCTTTACAACCTCCAGCAAATTTACAAAAGCATTTAAACACATTCCCACTTTCTTTACTTGAAACTCTTTCTTGTGCCCAGTTATGTGTAAGAGAAATGTGTACTTGCTTCAACTATTACTTAGTGATTTGGGCTCTGAGCCTGCAGATATTCAGGAATGTCTGATCATGTGAACAGGGCCTGCCAAGTCTACGGACTTCCCAAAGTGTTGTGGACCCTGAACATTCAAAACCCTTCAATAGAGGCTTCTTAAGATCTCGCAAAGATGATGCAAAATGAAATGTAACTGTTGTTTTCAACATTAACTCAGTTCTTTGGGGACAGGCTTGCGGGTGTGCTTCAGAGGCAGGGCTTGTCGGCTGGGATGCACGCTGCCTGCCGCGCTGTTTCTGGGGCTCCTTGGCTTTTGCAGGACTAACCTCTCCAGTGGCCTCAGAGCCGGCTCGGCTGTTAAGTGGGTAACCAGGACAGCTTATTGCCTTGAGCACAGCACCGGGCTTGATTTGACTCCATACACTGACATCCTGCTGTTCTCAAACTTTTCTGGAGCACTGGACATCTTGTTAATCCAAGGGGCTCTGGAGAAGGCAGCCTAGGGTACAGCTGGGCTTCTGCACAGCCCTGGTCAGCTCAGTCAAGACTAGTTTATTTGCATCACGCTCCCCACTCACATAAAGCGATTGCTTTCCTGGCACTATCTTAACACAAAGAAGGGAGATCTGACTGAAGAATTGAAGGAAAATCACTTTTTAAACTTTGGAATAGCATGAAAAGACCCATCTCCTCTCCCTCTCTTCTAACGCAAGCTCCCAGGGTCCTCCCTGGCTACGTCAGGAGAGGAGATTACATTTGCTCCTGGAAGCAGCGTTGCCATCCACAGGGAGCGGGAGTCACCAGGCAGTCTCCCCTGCAGGAAGACGGAAACAGGCCAGACAGCGAGAGGAAACACCTAAAGGGGGGCTTCCTCTTTCTGCTTCCGTCTCTCCTGACAGCAATCCTGGTCCTCAGGTTACCTTCTGAGAAAAAAATCAGCACGCTCGGCTCTGCTTTAACTGAATCCTGAGCAGCCAGCCTTCATCTTTCTGGAGGATGCTTTTTTAACCGTTAAAAAAACAAATATAAAAAAAGCAACTTTCTTTTATCTCCTGAAGGGGCTGTGCTATTTACCTAGTTATTTGACAATTTTAGGTTGAAATGTCATTTCCCAAGAAAAGTTGTAACAACAACCAGAAAAAAAAAAAAAAAAAAAAAAAAAAAAAAAAAAAAAAAAAAAAA
>VZSV01000020.1:283773-389448 GCA_013398735.1 Nothocercus julius | reverse complement strand
AAAAAAAAAAAAAAAAACTAATAAAATATTAGTAAAAAACAGCTTGACCCATTAAACACTTCAGTGGACATAATTTCAAAATGTTTATTTTTACTGCAGCATAAGTATTACACTTTTAAAACTAAAAATTACATTTCAAACTCAAAAGCCACTTGGAACCAAATCCAAAACTATTTGTTCAAAAAATGGCATCAAGGTGTATTCTGGCAATCTCTAAGCATTTTTCAAACTTTTTTTTTTCAATTAACCAACAATTTCCAGCATGAAATAAGTAACTACCAACAAAAATGAGTCTTTTATCACCAAATTCTCTGCAATCTCGTTCCTTTACCAAAAGACGCAAAACTGTGTATCAGCTCTTTCACTCTTATAACCTCTTAGTTTGATCGGGCTGTTTTTCAGTTCTTAGCTGTTTTACTTAGATCTGCCTTCGGCATGGCAGTTCTAAAAGTTCAAGTCGATCTTTTCCAACTCTCTTTGCTGTAGAGTGAAATGGGTTTTCCTGTGTTGGCCTTTCCTTTTTAGCACTTTTTTTAGCACTTCAGCTCCTTTGCTAAGGCGGGGGAAGCAGATGAAAGCAATCACTCTTCTGAATTAGTGCAATTGTGTTACAGTTTTTTAAGAACCTAGTCCTGAAGAGAGGCCACTGCTGCTGCATTCCTTCGCTTTTCTTTTAACAGACAAAAATTGTATTTACACCATATACTATATGGAAAGCTCTATGAAGCCCAAAATAGGATTAATGGAAGACTAAAGATATGATAGTTCTAGAGCTTGCAAATGAATTTACTGTTTTAAAATAATAATAATAATGATAATGATAATGATAATAATAGAATTGAATCACAGATGCTTAAGAGATCAAAACCTGCTATGGGATATAGTTGGAGAATCAAGATGTTTCATGACTCCTGGAATAATTACAGTCAATTTGGACTGCTGCCACTGAATAGAATTAGGATTTTTTTCCTATCATGAGTACAATGTGCTCACTCATCTCCCTACTGTCTAACGTTTGCAAAGAAATGTTGATTTGGACAAACTGAGGGACACAAACTGTGTGTCCACTCATTTCAAATGAGTTAGTCCAAAACACAGTCATTTGATTGTGCAGTTACTGAAGTGTGTGCATTATATACATTCCCATGTATATAATTTAAATCTTACAAGCAGAGTTACAAAGTAATAAAGTTCAAAAAAAAATGAAGAAAGACGGCAATTTTTAAAAACAGAGCAATTACTCTGTTGCTATTGTAATCAGAGCATCAGTATTTGCTTTTCCTGATTTTGGCAAGATGAGCAGTATATTTTGCCTCAGTTTACACGGATGTACTTCAATTTACTAAAACCTTGAAAAAAAGTAGTAAACATTATCAGTTAATATGGCGAGATGTTGTTATATGTTTTTATTGTAACAGGTTGCACTTGTCTGTTTAATTTTCTCTCTGCAACCTCAGATGGGATCAAAATACCACAGCTAAACCATCCCCCATCCAATATTTAAAATAAAGCACAGTTTATTTTGCTGCTGCTAGGAATTTCTAATACTGAATGATAAAGATAACTCAAAACAATGTGAGAGTGTATTTGAAACCTGAGCTAGCCTTCCATTACAGACCTACGCAGACGCCCAAAGGTGGTGAGAGGGGCCAAGGTCCAGCAGATAACACGTTTGCCTTTGAGGTGACACCCTGTGGCTGGGACAGAATAGGAACAATCACTGCCATAAAGGCCCGGAGCCAGACGGGATTAGCAGGCAGATGGGATTAGCAGGCATGATGCCTGTTCTGTATGAGGTAACTCCTTAGCAAAGAACACAAGAGCTACTGGCCTGGAAGGACAACAAGTGAGAGAAAGCATGAATGCCTTGCTTGAAGGACAGAATATGTGGATAAGGCTTTTTAAATTTTTTTTATTTTTGTCCAGCAACTTTGCTGTATAAAATGGCAGAACTCCGGGAACAAGGGGCCAAAATGCCGATTTTCTCCCTTTCCAACTGAGTGGTTTAACCATTAGGCTGCAATCAAGTTGTCTATTGCTAGCTCTTCCTTTGGAAGAAGGAGACAAGGTAGAACTTCTATAAACGATTTCTGCAACATTCCTTACACAAACTGCGTCGTATAAGAACTGAGGCACATCCTAATTTGAAACAGGCACTTGCCACCAGCAGGTTGGAACTGCACTAGTGCCAGTGACAGGGAGACGCACTTCACGGTGCCACGCATTATGGAGAGGGGTACGGCAGGCACGCCACACGAGCGACACTACCGAGGTGACGACGCACAGCTGCGTAAACGTACCGGGCTGGGGACCTCTTTATACCCACAGACGACGTCTCAGGTGCCACGGCTGTGCCCCAGGTCTCCCGCGTGCAGGGAGCGCGCCCGAGGCACCGTGCAGGCTGCACGGCGGTGGCGCGAGCGCAGCGCTGACGCTGCCCACAAGTCAGTCTGTCCCAGCGCCTGGACGTTTGCGTTTTACTTCCTCTTTCCCTAAGGCCCAAATATTGGGCTTCCATTTTGAATTTCATGGTATATCAGTATCTTTTAGAACTGCTTTCTAGGGCGACGAGGAGCGAACAGAGCAGGCAGAAACGCCATTCTGGCGCTTCCTCGTGTCTGTGCCGGCAGCTTGTGCGACAAGACGAGGCAGCGGCGGCCACGCGCCGTGCCGGGCTGGGCAATGGGTGCTGCCGAGGACGCGCCGGCGGCGAGGGGCGCGTGGGNTGGGGGACGCGGCCCGGCCGCGGCCTCAGGCGGGGGCGGCCTCCGGCCGGGAACGGGCGGTGACGTCGCCTGGGGCGCGTTTTGTGACCCTCCGCTAACACGTTTAGCAGATGCTACTGGGAACGGCGTGATGTTATTTTTCCATCGTTTGCAATTTCATTTTTAATTTTTTCCTCAGAGCAAGCAAAAGCAATAGACCTTACCACATATTTCAACCTTAAGTTGTTTTCCCTGTAGAATTGTTAAAAGTGAGGCAATTTTCTGTATTTTTTTTATTATTATTATTATTATTACACTAAGCAAAGCAAGTATTTTTCTCATTAGCCTGTAACTTCAAAATAGCTGAAAGGATTATATTCCGAGCTAAAGGGAAAAAAAAAAAACTTTACAGGCTCACCACATGGAAAATTGCATCCCCCAAAACAAATATTTTGGAAAATGCAGATTATGTGAAAAAACAAATTTATACTGGAAACTATTTTCAACTTTTATTATGGCAGATCCCATAGTTTTCTACAAGCTATTTATAAACATATTAGCTAGAGCTATAAATAGGTTATTCTTTCCTCTTGAATAATCTTAAGAAAATGTCAACGTTAACCTCTGCGAGACAAGGATTATATAGTACAGTGCAATAGAACAACGGAAAAATACATACATATATTAAGGATATTACACTCCTATATATTTATACCTTCAATATTAGCTCCTACTGAAAACCTTATATTTATATAGTTATTTTTTAACGTAAGCTTCACTAGATTTACTCCTGGGAACAGGTCATCAAGTGCCTCCGTATTTTACGGAAAACACAATGCAACTTTTCTTGTTGGAATCTAGAAAGAGGGAGGAAGGAGGATGGGAGGAACATAATTTGCTTTAAAAGAATGGCCATAGAAACTTTTAAGCAAACACTGAACTAAAATATTACTCCTGAGTTACTTTTCTGCATTCACATTGTTACGTATTTCATACAGAAACTTCCCATATGTATCCTATGATATAGGACTTTTGAAAAATAATTCTCTTTAAAAATCAATAAAAGAAACTATGAACGAGTAATCTCAGCCTCATGAACGCCACCTCAAGCACCGAGTTCAAAGACATGGAAATTTTACAGTTAGGAGTGAAATTCTGATCTGATTTTTTTTTTTTTTAATAACCTTCCTTTGTATGATATTAATACATAGACTGAAAATAGCAAAGAAAACTTGAGACACAGCATAGGCAGCTTGATAATCTAAGTTATACAACACTACCACGCATACTATCGATCTTTTTCTCCATCCCTCTTCTTTCGCATGCTGTTTCTACGTGTCGGCATGCCGCAGCCCCTCAGGCAGAGCCTGTCATTTTATGCTGTCTGGCCTGGTGTCACATCGGTAAGACAGGAGCTGGGGGGCAGTTTGTGCTTCCACTCCTCTTGGAGGGTGTCAGCCCATCCTTCCAAACACACTGAACTGTGTATGGGGGTACACGCCGAATGGGCCACAGTGCGCGCACCATAGGGATATTCCACTGTGGAACAGGAAAGAGAAAACAAGGTGACTGACCAACCAGTGAAGAACAGGGAGAAAAACAGACAGTCGGCCTTCTCAGCTGCTAGGGGGTTTGTGCCTTCTTTTCCCTCTCTAACTTTTGGCAGTTTGGTACATTTCAGTTGGGTATTTTGCATTTTCCTTCAACTTGGGGATGGCAGGAAAATGGGGCAAGCAGCCCCCTCAAAGAAAAACCTTACAAGATATTTGTATATATTGAGATTGATAGAGTGATCTGTCAGTCCACTAGTTTTTTTTTGAGACCTCAATCTTCTGTAAAACATAGAAAGATAAAGCCCCACATTTCTGGCGGCAGCGTTGTGAGGTACTGCACAGCCCTCATGAATAGCAAAATCTATAGATTAAAAGGCAACAATAAGAGCAAAGAGTTTTTTAACCTACTTTTTATAAGTTAAACAGCCTAGAAACTAAGATGAACTTAAAAATCCTTGGGGAGTCAGAGACAGACATGACATAATCAAAGTTTTTCATGAAAATTTTTCAGCTGAATACTTCTCAAGTAGGATTTTAATATATTATGACACAGTTATTAGTTAGCTCAAGTTAAATAAAAAGTACTCCCCTGCTTAACATACCAAGATGTAGACTGAAGCTTTAAATCCACATATACAGGGCTTGAAATGTTTTTCAAGGTTTTAATCCCTAGAAAAAGACCTGTTTCTTCAGAGAATAAAAAGATTCTGAGGTTTTGGCCTTCTCTGCAAGAGAGGCTCTAGGGAAGCTAAACAGTAAGGGTTGAAATAGCTATCGACCGCACATTCATCTATTACTAAATTAAGTCACTAAATATCAGCAGGACTTGGGGGGTACCTAAAGGCTTGAGGACAAGCGGAAGGGAAAGGGGCCTCAGGCGCTCTCCAGTCCAACCCCTGACTGAGGCAGCTCCAGCGCTGGCGTCCGGCCGGGCTGCTCAGGGCTGGGTCAAGGCGGCTCTCGGAAACTTCCATGGACAGAGATGTCGCAGGCTCCTGACGCTCCCTGAACCGCCTCTTTCCGACTCATCCTGCCCGGCGCCGCGGGAGCCATCCCGCTCCGGCTCGCGCGGCCTCTCCTCACGGCGCCAGCGCTGCCGCCCCCCGCGTCGGGGCGCTCCGGCTTGTCCGTGCCTCCGGGGCCCGCGCGGCGCAGGCCGCACGTGGCGCCCCAAGGAGCGCCAAGGGCTGCGAGCCCCTCCGTGCTGTGCTGCCTCCTACCGCCCAGCACCCTCTGGCTCTTCTGGTTCACGCAGACAGAAACTGCGGCAGTTGGAAAGCGAAGAATCTACACGTGGCTTTCAAGTGCAAAGCGGCATTTGAGTAATTGAATATAAACCTTCTTCCAAGCCGGAACAGTCCTGTCTGCTACCATCTTTCCTAATTCTAGTCGGAAAAAGAATTTTATTTGGAAAAGATAATGTTGAAAAGTAGATGGGTAATACTCAATACAGTCATGCTTAGAAGATATTCTAAGGATACAGTAACCATGTGAGGCTTTTTGCCATCCAACTCCTGGAATGTAATTCTCAAATGTTAGTTAGCTATTAAATTCCCTCTACACGGAATGGGGAAAGTTATGTCCCTCTTTCATAGATTTATGTGTTTTCCTGTAGCCATGGATTAGGCACTTGTCTGAGCCTGGGATTCATTGCTTCTAATTTCCCCTCCAAACCTAGGACTCAAATTGTGTCGTTGGCTGTAGAGAAATCAAGGTTTTTATTTGAAAAAAAAAAAATAGGAGAAGGGCAGCAGTGGAAGTGGTATAAGAAATTTAAGAGAGCAGAGATTAAAATATTCGCTTTAGAATGAGCAGGTTCCAACTTGCACTTCCCAGCTGCCAGGGGAGCGGGCTCCACACCTGCTGACAGGTTGCTGAAACGGTAACTTTGGGCAGCAAGAACGAGATGTTCGCGAAAGCAGGGGGGAAACCGAGATCAGTAGCTCCTGTGAAGGATTCCTTGCTTACTGAAGATACTGTGCAGATGAATAATGAACAACACATACGTAATTTTTCAGTGTTAGTGAAAAAATATATATAGGAAGTAAGAACATTCAATTTTTATTTATCCTTTCACTTTTCACTACTTTTTTTTTTTTAAACATATGTTTTTCATTTCCTTATGAAGGGAAGATAATTCTAGTCTCTGCTTCTAACTGAAACTCAAGATTCTTTGTAGCTGTTATGCAAGGAGCAGACATCAACACCTATATTTAAGTGTGACATACTATAAGCTTATATTATCACTTATAATTTGACTACACTTTAACTATTTGGACTGTAAAGCTCCACGGTGAGTGTTTGCCTCAGGCTAAATTTCTCTGGAAGGCATGAGCAAAAATAGCTCCGTCTTCAGAGTCAAGCTAGGGAAAAATACAGTTTTGCTGGTATTTATACAGCTGGTTCAATAAGAATCTCTAGTGCTTCCATACTTTGGAGCAGGGACTTGACATTTGGCAGAGAGGTTGCTCTCATGGCAAAGAAGTGCCTTTTCCATCACAGTGAAAATCCACATGAATTTGTCTAATATAAAACCTCTTGGAGATACTACTTGCATGTGCTCTGCACAGGTTTGTCAGAGGCCTGTAATTAAATGATCAAAATATTTTCCTTACACTAACTCTGCTCCACACTAATGTGACAGGAGCTTAGCATCTTTTTATGTAAGGAAAGCAGATACCTGATGATACAGGGGAAAGGGTGAGGGATGGGACAGAAGACAGTGGAAGGCAAAGGAGATGACAGTTTCAGACCAAGAGTCTACTCAGTTGGTTTCACTTACACAAGCAGCATCACTAAATCACTGTTTAAAGATAGCGGAAAATATGCTTTCCTTCCAAGGAATATTTCAGAGGAAAAACAAAAATCAAAAGCTAAAAGTCTACACCCCAAATATATCACTGACTTTTAAATCTCTGCTGTCCTTATTACTAATTTTATCAGTAAATTATTCCTGCATAGTCAGACGATGTGACCTTTTGTGTGTTTTTGCTGCATTTAACAGCCAGTCCTAATTGTATTATTTTTAAGAGTTCATGATCAGGATTGAATCCAAGCATTCAATTATGATCTATAGTTAGTTAGATTTGGGGCTTTTTTTAAAAAGGTCATTTTTTGACTTTTTTTTTTTAAGAACATATTTTAAAGGCATAGCTGTTTGCTTATAAAGATCCTTGTTTGACTTTGGTCAAATTAAACTGGAAAATCACAAATTTTTCAGCATTTAGTGAACTGCTAATACTTAGTCAGCTCCTCTGAACACCAGAAATGCCTGCAAACACATATGGTTTAATTCATGCTTGTTCTCAGGCATTGGAATTAAACACAGGAAGGCAACAATTTTTTTTTCTAGCTGAGCCACACGTGTTTAGAATGCTGGGTTTTGAGGTGGTACGTTTTTTGAGCCTTTTCAGCTGTCACAGAACAATATTTTTGTGCTATGAACTAAACAGAGGTGATCGAATAAAATGTGCCAGTGAAGAGCCTTTACTTATATTTTTGTTAATTATAAACTTGTACAGATTTGATTTGGAGGCTGAGAATAGGGACATTCTAAATCCTACTCCCTACCAAGGAAATAAAGATTCATACCTAAAGCCTTCACAACTGATGCAGTAAATCATGCCTATTTCTACTTTTTTAATAGACACCTAAAAGACTGGCTTCATGTTCAGGAATTCTTACAAATCCAGAGGCTCGAAAGACGTTTTTTCACACCCAATTTATCGATGCCGATAATCTTCCTTTACACCAAGTGTCTTGTGAAACAAAGCTCAAAGAGAAGAAGAGATCTGTCCAGATTTTATGTTTCACATTAATACGTTGCCATTTCCTGATACAAAAATAGTGGTCCGTTCTTTTCCAGAAAGAACAACAACAAAAGATATTCTGTAATAAAATTTCACTATGTGACTACTGCTACTTTAAATGCAGACCCATGTGCAAGCCTTACATATATATATATGTATATATATATATGTATATATATTTATGAACGTATCCATACAGCACTTACTATCATATAACCAGAACCAAGCAATTTAGATCTCTCTAGTAATAATTTCAGTAAATCTCAAGGCCAAAGAAAAATTGTTAGTGATAAAATTTGAATTTCTTTTGGAAGGATTACCGCATAGAAACCTGGAAAATAATGTAGAAAAAATCCATTAATTAAACCATAATATTGGGTGTTTTTATTCAACCAATAATGATAATAATGTAAGAAAAGCATAGTTTTGCAACCAGTATTTTCTTTAATATGAGGAGATGCAGATACACAAAAAGATCTCACTTCAAGACACATATATCCTAACAGCATAATCCACTAATGGCTCTATTTTTTTGAATGTTTTTAAACCACGTAAGAACGGCCCTTAGGGAGACTTCTAGCCAGCCACCCAACACAGTATGCGAGGAAACATGAGCAACACCATGAAATGTGAGCAGGGAGGCAGCAGGAGCCTGTGTGTGTGGCAGGACCCGGGCAGGGCTCGAGCTCCGGGCCCTAAAGGGCTTCTCGGGGGTCCGGCGGCGCATCGGAGGGTGAGGGAAGCGATGGGCGCAATGGGGCCGAGGCAGAAGGGTTCCGCCGCGGAGCAGCCCGCCAGCGGGCACGGCGCACACGGCGAAGGCTGAAGGTGCAAAGATGAGGGCAGGTCGAGGGGAGACAGCCTGGCGAGGGCGGGAAGAGGCGAGGGCTTCACTCCCAGGGCAAGGAAGTGGCTTCCTATTTAATTCCTGCTCTTCAGTTTCATTGTGTGACAGTATTCAGGAAATACCACATACTTTAATTACAGGTGGGGCCCTGAAACAGAACATGTACAGAACTGCTTCTCCTGCTAGTCCCTATTCCAAGGATTTCACGACTTCCCGGAAAATCCACATCATGTTTCCCCACTAAAACCACTCAGAGGTGCTCACAGAACTGAAAAAAAAGATCACTTTAATCTTCCCCCTTCCTCCAAATCTTACAGGGCCATGAGTCTTATAACTAGGTTTCATCCCAGCTGAATCAGGGCCCGTTCCTATGATGCCAACGTAAAATGACATCTTCATCAAAGAAATCATCTTAAGTTTAAATGTGGTGCTCTTGTGCCACTCTCAAAAGTAAGAGATTACGGATAAAAAAAAAAAAAAAAAAAGCTATTGTATTATCTATTACTAAAATCTACTATCTGAAAACTTCTGTCTTCATTCAGACAGAAAGTGAAGCTGATCACTAATGCTCTAAACAGCACAGAAGAATAACTGAGTCTTGCCCATGCAGTATTGGCACACCTCTGGAAAAAAAAAAGGAAAAAAAGGAACTTTGTGCAACAGAAAATACGTCCTTTGTTTTTCTTCCGAGTTGGAAAGAAGTATGGCTTTGTTTTTCTTTTTTTACAATTACAACATAAGGAAACATGCAGGAGACCAAGAGCTGTAAGCGCCTCTATACTCTCAAGTTAATTTAGAAATCAAACTCTCTCTTAAATCTAAATCCCGGAGCTGCTCCCATTTCCCATCCGTTGGCACAAATTTCAGCTGAATCTGGAATGGGCTAACTGGTTGACCAGCTGGGGTGGTGGTGGCAGAAGGAATGATTTGGGGCATAAAATTTGCTCCTACAGGGGTTGGTGATGCAACGGCTTGGGCCTGTTGAGTCAGCTACCAAGGATAAGATAGATATAGTTAGCTTTTATTGTATTTACTGGACCTGTACACACCACTGCCCCAGTGGCAATATAAATAAATGGGCCATTAGAGGACTCGAAAACAAATGAATGAGAGAACATGGAAGTCCTTCACACTAATACTTTCTTGTCAATATAGCAACAGTTTTCAAAGGCTTAAGCTGTATGCTCTGCACTCCTGCAAGCCAACAGAAAATTTTTAGTCTGCTTTATAAGCTATCTTTATACAAGATCATAACACACAGCATTTGCAAGATGGTTGAATAAATCTGACATGCATGTGGCAGAATGTAGTTACTTATATGACAAATCTAATATTACTTCATTTAGAAACTTTATTCTTCATATGTGAGTTGTCTCGCAATCTGTTCCAGAACCACCAAACCTAAGATCTTAAAATATTAAAAAAGAACCTTAATGCTTCCACTATCTACCACTGAAAAACTTCAGTTCACACAGGGCATTCAGAATGGCCCATCAAATCCATGCGGTCCAAAATGTCTTGTGGATGAAGTTCCATGGGAGACCAGGCCGTTCCCAAGGATGAAAAAGCACGGTTATTTCCCAACAAACTTGACATTGTTTTGCCATTTCCTGAATGAGCATATCAATCCTTGGCCACCGCACAAATCAGCTAGTAAGGACAGGCTATTTTTATAGTTCCCAGATGGTCTTTATGCACTTTCATGCATGACATGAGCTTCACAGGATATAACCACTCTGGCGACCTTGGTGCCTGCGAAACTGCTCTCTCCGAGCAAAGGAAAGCGGGAGCTGGTGTTGTGTACATGGGTACATCTATTCATAGTTATGTCATGCACTTTAGCTAGCACTACATCACTGTATTTTCACAGTGTACCTTGGCATTTGTCACTGGCAGGAGTTCAATATGTGTCGTAAAACCCAAACTGTCTCCAGTTTCAGTTCATTCGAGTTATCTGCTGCTTCCAAGGGGAAATGTGACGAGCAATTTGCATGCGGAAGTCGGCTGGTAATTGTGACCCCAGCACCACATTTTGACAGCAAACACTCCTGCAATATTACCCATTTCTGAAATGATACTGCAGCTTCTCTTGGTATGCGGTGTCACTGTGTGAGAAGAGCTAGTGACGAAGCACGGCTTGAACTTTTCCAAAAGGTTCCCTCCAGGCTGACCTCACGTAGCCTTAGGTGAAACCTTGCACAGCCTTACAAAAAACAGGAAAAAAATTCAAAGTTTGGCCTTGCCATTACTAAAACTCCTTGATTGAAACACAAAAAACTATCTCCATAAAACCCAGCAAAAACCATGCCACTAATTACATTCCTTTCTGGAGAAAAACACTCATTCCCACAGACTGCTGCTCAGTAAAATCAATGTTCTATATAATGAACAATAATTCATGTACAATGGGCACAAAAAGTCTAAGTCCAAGCAATAAACTGTGTTTTTTTAATGCAGTCAAGATGCTTATGGCATGTGAAGAGTCCTTTCACTAAAGGACAGCAAAGAGCAAATGAGGACCGTATTTGGGGAGACCACAGAGGTGGTGGATCTTATCTGACAAAAATAAACATGATTGTTTATCTACACAAACATGTTAGTTATGGGGAAAGAATTTGAGTAGTGTCCCTGGTGCTGCAGTTGCCCTTTTTGGCTCATTACTGCGTAGCTGCAGGCCATAACTGGAACCAAACGACACATCAACGGATGGTATTGACATATGACAGAGGAGGCTTACAGAGCTGGGGATGTAACTAAGACAGCCCATAACAACTTCTCTCTGGCAACTATTGCAGGCACTCGTTACACTGATTATCGGATCCTACTCCGCTTCTGTGTGCTACAGAAACGTACAACTTGAAGAAAAGGTGATGACGACGATGACGAGTGGCATGTTGGTTTCAAATGGTTTTATATTTAGAAGATGAGAAGCATCTGATGGAGATGGCAAGTGCAAAGGCAAAGCTAGAGTGCACATGAAGCCACAGGACACAGAAAACAAGGGTTGCCACGTGCCTTTGCTCTCTCAGGGAAGACATTTAAGAATTTATTTTAGCGCTGCGCTGCTACAGCAAAAGCAGCCAGGGCGCTTTGTTCTCTCTGCATTCAGGCTGGGCAGGAGCATCGCTGGGCCCCGATGGGCACCAACGAGCAGGCCTGGCTCTGAGGTGCAGTTCCCTCGCCGACGGGCCCCGTGACCGGGATTTACACCCGCACGGGGGGGATTTGTCAGCTCCAGGGAGCAGGAGAGACCGCGGCTTTGACAGGTGAATGATGACATGGAAGTAGCATCAGGCAGCGGAAAATATTCCTGTTCGGTCCCCGGCCCCAGCGCTGCCACAGAGGATCTCCTCGGACAAGGAATGCAAGTGTAACTGGTATCTTACAATTACGGAGGAAAGTTGTGTGCTATATTAAAAGAGACCTATGGAGGCACAGATTTATTTTTCTCTCCTTTACTAGAGAGAGAAATCTCTTTTCAGAAAGAATTTCACTTGGGTCTGGTAATCTCCCTTTAGCTATCAGCTTAAGTATCGCACTTCGAGCACCCTTAGGAGCAAGAGGGATGGTAAACAGCGTGCGCCGTAAATCCAGTGGTCAAGTACAAACTGCTCACGTCCATCCGTATTAGCTTACGGGCAAGTATTAAAAAGATACCTATTTGATCTCCTATTCTAGGCGGCCTCTCTGTCCTCACGAGCTCGGAGCTGTGTGAAAGGGAGGCAGCAGCTGCCTGTGCCCCTCGGGAAGGGCCGCGTCGCGATGCATCCGTGCAAGCTCCGTGCCACGTGCACTGGCCAGGCCTCCCGCTGGAAATCGCTGCGTTCATCTGCCCCCGTAACACGCTCGTAAAAAAGAATAAATAAACAAAAAATAATGTACATATATTATGGAATATAATTAAGAGAAGGTATTTTGAGTTTGCTCTATATTGCCTTAGTGAGCTTGTTTTGTAATTCAAAACAAGAGGACCTAAGTAGTTTAAATTGAAGGCTGATTTCTGAAGATTAGATTTGACTCTCAATTCCAACTCAAGAACCTTGGGAAATATTACTTAATCTTTCTGCTGACAGCTCCCCACCGTAAAGTGCTTTATAATAATTCACTCAGGATTCACCTACCTCATCAGTGTTTTGTGATAATTAGCTGGACAATATTTACGGGGAAAAAAATGGAAATGGAAAGCACTATGTAAATGCAAAACTTATCAGAGGATATAAACCACCACAAATCTTCACTTTAAAAATCCATTCAAGAAACGTCATCACCACAACAATAAAAAACAACCCTGACTTTGAATTCAAGGTTGATTAACTTTTGTCACACTCTCAACCTTCCAGCTTCCTGCTAATTCAAATTATTAATTGGCCGATATCCAGAAGGAGCAGGGGAGGGGAAATCTAATTTGTATATGTACTTACACAACTGCAAACTCCCTTTACAATTGCTTATCTCGCTATTCCCTCTGTTCACCTTCCAGAAAAGCAACAAAATAAGAGCAGAAGTACTTTTTCAGTAGCAAAGAATGAAGCGCCAAAAGTATAAGCTGCTCTTCAGTAACTGCAGAAACGCACATCCTGGCCTTTCCCTCTCCTCCCCCGTTTCCATCAGCAGCATTAGGCATTTTTTTAACGCTGCACAAGACAGCACGTCCTTCGGAGAGCAAAGGCAAAGCCCCTGCCGCAGAGAACTTGCATTTAAAGCTCTAAAGCAGCAGGGCCTGGGGAAGCCACGTGCAGCCGTCACCCCCGCGCGCCCTGAGGTGCCTCCGAGGCGCAAGCAGAGGCTGGCGGAGGCCAGGACGCCCGTGGAGAAACAGGCTGCTCTCCTCACTCCTTCAGCCCGCCGACATCATCTCCCATGATGATTTTTGTCTTTTATTTTTCATTGGTGATGCTTTTAAAATTTCCCCATTTCCCCTCAGGGTTTGAGGCATTCAGAACTAAGGTTATTTTTACGCTGGGGTGGCTGAAACTTTGCAGTTCCTGGCCACAGTTGACTAAACCTTGCAATATTTGTAGCATCTGCCGAAACCAATGCTTGACTTCTTCTTTATCACACAGCATTAATTACACAACTGAAAAAAAAGAAAAACAAACAAAAAAAAGAGAGAAATCGCGTCATCTGCCTTGTGTAGAAGGCCAGAATTTACCGCCGCCCTCAGAAGAATAAACAGTAAAAAAAAAAAAAAAAAATTAATAATCCTTCAGCAACTCAGTTGTGCCAGGCTTCACAGGCATCTCGGCGGTGCTCAGGATGGCTCACAGGCGCTGCCGCGCCGTCCCTACCGCAAACCCCACGGCTGCCCCGCAGGCAGTGCCCACGGGCCCCGGCGGGAGGAGCGCGCCGCATCCAGCGGCATGCTCGCAGGAACACCACAGCAGCACGGCCTGGCTCGTGAGTTTTTGCACTGCTTGCTGCATGACCTGTAAAAGCTCTGAAAAAAAAAACCCAAAGCATTATGAATTTTGTAGTTTTTGTTGCTTTTCATGGTATTATGGCCACAGAAAAGTGCCTTTTTATTGCTCTGCCTCAGAAGTGGGAACCAGAAGTCAACCGGTGTGATTGGTTTTTCGTGTACTTCACTGTGAGTAAGAGGAGGTCTCCAAGGGAAATTTGCCCAGAGGCTTTAAGTGCAGTGCCCCTTCCAGCAGCACTCGCACCACATGTAAAGCTGCATCTGACTGAAGCTTGGTCAACAGCGTTCCTGTTGAACAAGGAGCGTAAGTTATAGTTTAGAGTCTCTTGTCAGTATTATTCTGGCTAATACTGAAAAACATAGTAAAAGGAACTTGTTATTATGTGCAACAGTGCCACTTCTGAGTATATGCTGAAGATACTCAGGAATACATCTGAGCTGCAAGCTTCATAGTTACTTTGTACAATCTGAATGCAAATTAGAGGGCACCGTTTAGCATTTAACATAATTAAATACCCTTTGAACACCAGGGAAGTAACAATTTATTTCAACTCCCAATTCTAACATGTCAAAGCATGTTGCATCATTATGCAAAGCACATAAAAATACATTTTTCAAATGCTGCCCGTCCCCTAATCTGTGTATTCTGAAATAACTATTCTGACAGTTAAAAAAACGAAATAATTTCAATTGTAGTTTAAACTGGCTTGGAAAGAGGATGCACCCCGTCATCACTTTCCCAAGACCCGGGGCTCAAGATCCAGTCACATCTGCACTGCATGCAATAAGTAACCACATCTTGTTTTTAAGTCTTGACCACATCCTTTTACCTCCATTTTAGCTTGGTGGGCCTAATTTAAGTAGTGGCTTACTAATTAAATGAATAAGCGTGAAAAAAATGCCAGCAAAAACGATCACAAATCAAGTCACAGTGGCTATTTTGCCCTCAGTGGTCCAACTTCCCCAACGACCATATCAAAGTTATGATAGATCAGATCGACACAAACAGCAGAATTTTAAATACAAAGACTAAACAAACGTAGCTGATGAGCAAAACAAAACTACTAGATATAGCTCCTATAAAATGCACAGGAAGTAAGATATTCATAAGAATTCTACTGATATCACAGCTAACTTTTGTTATCAAGTTTGTTCGTTTAACATTTACTATCTTGATCAGGTCAAATACAAATGGGGATAGGGGAAGCAAAACACTGAGCTTTTTAATTCTAATAACGGACTGAAAAGCCTAGGTTATGTGCCATTAGGTGCCACTGCACATCATTCACAAATAAGTCATTTTTTGTTCTCAGCTGTTAAACTGAAATTGCTAGAAGGGGTTGACTGTACTTTTAAAGCCATGAGCCAGTATCCTTTAATATGCTGTTTAACATTCAGGGCAAAGGGAGGTAAATTTTGTGGGCAGAACATTGATTCTTATGTGTTATACCGTTTAAAACCTGTAAAAGTTAACCAAAATCTATTCTGCATTGCTCCAAACAAAGCAAAGAGTCGTAAATAAAGGTAACTATTCAGATGACAATATGTGAGACACAATAAACGATCATTTGGTTTTAACTGTTTTTAACTCCCAGTCTCCAGCCTCAGATCATACAAAACACAACAGCACCAAACATGATCGCAGGCACATGAACCTATTTGTTATTCCGGATCCATTCCAGCTAGAGCAGCTGAAAGTAGCTTGGCAATGAGAGGTGGCGCAAATGGATCAGGTGCAGGCGCAAGTGATGGGATCAGCCTCGTGCCGACCGCGGCGGGGACCGGATTCAGAGCCGAGTGGCCGTGTCCGCAGGGGGCAACAGCAGCCGCCTTCCTCCTGGGGCTACACAGGAGAGCAGGAGCCATCGAGACCTCCCATCTTCACCACGTTTTTAGCTAAACCCCTCAACCTCTGTGAACGTATTTCAGGCCTTTGATACCTTTTCAAGAGAAACTGCAATAAAAAAGAACTATGCAGGCTTCTGGAACATCAAGAGACCACTTGCGGAATCAATTGTGCTGTTTAAATTCTCTTTAAATCTACTGAAAAAGTGTAATTAAAATTGTAACATTAAAATTATAAACAAGCTCTGAGGCTAAATTTAATGGCAACTACAGCAAGTGGGGACAAAGCCACAACAAAAATCATATACCTAAAATATTTCTTCAGTGAATTCACACAAGTAGTAACAAGCGTGCCACAGTACTAGAAATCATTTCCTCTACTGCCATAAAAACAAGACTATCCCTGTTTTACTCTCTTCTTCCAAGGGGCATTCAATTCTTCCACTGCATAGGAACAATGGCTTAAATCAATACATATACAATCCAATTTGTGTCCAACATAATTATGCCAAAATTTTAGCAACAGAAGCCGACATTCCCTCTCCTGTGAAATCCTCACACAGAGGCAGCGCCGAGAGGGAGCAGGAGCCCTGTGGGTGCCCACAGCTCCACACGCAGCCCCACGGCCCCACGTGCAGCCCCACAGCCCCGCACGCAGCCCCGGTGCGAAATGTTTATAGTAGTGGAAGATACAATCCCAAAGGAAAGAGCATGCATAGTTTATAGGAAAAAAAAAAAAGCAAGAAAGAGTTGCTGGATTGGTATTCACACCTACCACAGAACTGGAACTAGGCAAGAACAGGCTTAAACTAGCTCAGAGGGAGAGCAGTTGTCGCCCATTTCTGGATTTTGGGAACACTAACTAATCAGCATTTATGGAGTGTAAATACTCTGAGGAACCAAATCACCAAATCCTCTCCTCCAAGGGCCAAAGTGGAGCTCCCACAGACCCCTTCCTGCCTCCCACTCGACTTCCCCGATCTCATGGCTCCCACGGATCCGTTCCTTGACCCCGCAGGGCAGCGCCACTGCAAGAGCCTGCACTCCCCTGACTTTTGTTGCTCTGACCCTGGTCTGTCTGATTTAAAACTTGAGACTCGCTTTGCTGCATTCTTCTGAATGATGTCCACATAATTTCTGAGATTTACTTACCAGTGTGAGCTTTCAATCTCTGAGGCTTACAAAGAGTGTACCTACTGATTGACTTCTAAAATGTTACCTAATTAGGGCTAAGAAGTCTGATGCAAAATATTTGAACCTACTCCTAAGCAGGTGATTTACAAAAATGTATCAAGTAGTTAGAGAAAACCTAATGCACACATAAAAAAAAAAGTTTCTCCAATTTACTACTATGTACAGATTAATCAACTCAAATTGCTTAAAACAGAAACACTGCACTGTGATTCACAGTGCAACTAAAAGCTAGAGATGTTAAAATGGAAAATGACAAAAGTATTGGAAAGAAATGTCTGTGGAAAACCTTCCAGCTAGAAGAGGCCTCACAGCGTATCAGGCATCAAGTTTAGCCTCAGTCTTATTTCACCACAGCTGAACCTTCTGCTCTAAAAGAAGAGAATTTGCAAAAAGCTCATGAAACTGATATTGTAAAGAGATGCTATTTTGCTAAAACCTGAAGTAATAAATTTTTAAAACATGGAAGAAATTCATATATGAGGACAACAAACTTTCTGAAAGAGTGTAGTAAGCCTTAAATGACCAAAGATATTTAATATCTCTATTCATGGAACAGAATCATGCAAGTAGCACTTAGGAGCTGCTGTTTAAGGCAGAATTTTAATCTTTATTCAAAAAGGTGCACCACATCCTTCTTCTTCACCAATAAAAAGATTAATATTTTTGCATGACGCAGAGACAGCAGAGCAAGAGGCAGGAACAGCAGCAGCAGCAGCTCCAAACCCATTTGACCGCTCTGGCTGTACTTAAATCCCGTTAAGAAGCAAGTCCCTGCTACATCCTGCCATGTGTGGGAGTAGGGGAAGAGCATTTGGAACCAGCCATCTACAAGTTGCCACTGCATACAGAAGTTAATAAATGTGTTACATACCATTTATGCATCTAATTAAAAGATCATGGGAAATTAATATATAGTGTAAATATTTCAGCATGAAAGTAGAAATATTATTTCATTAGCAAACCAGTTCCGGTCCTATGTGAGAAGGAGGTAAGTGCTGTGGTCAACCTATTAATGAAGTCCTTGGTCAACAGACTAAAGGGAAGCTTTAACTGTTTTATTTCTAGCATCTTCCATCATGCTAATCTAAGCTTTTCTTTGGCACCTAATACTATATTTCAAGACAGAAAATTCCTACTTGATGTCTTGTAGCCACTGGAATCAATAAGAAAGGTGCCACTGACTTCAGAGCAGCTATTACTGATAAAGATGGGTATACGCCACTGCAATGTGAACGCTTTAAAATCTTTGCTTTTTTGATGGTGAAGAATACTGCGAGTCATACTGGTATCCTCTGTGTGTGTGGGAAAACATAAATATATTGTATGTTGACCATTTTGTGACGGTGAGTATAATAATTATTTAAACTTATGATCTCAAAAAAAGACACCTTATTTTTTTTCTATTTTCCACCATGCAGTGTTAAAAATGATTAACATGAGTAGTTAAAGCCACACACCTTGGTTATTGGGGGGAATGAAGAAAGAAATTATTTTACATTTCCTTAATCAGAGATGCACAATCATGTTACAGAGGAAGGCTCCTATGATTGATTATTCTGTTTATGAGGTCTGGAAGGAGGCTAGATAAAAGGGAAATTAATTTGTGCATGCATCAGTTGAGCTGACCTTATTTAAATTGATTTAAGCTGACTATAAATACAATTCATTTTGCAGAGATATTTGAGATACTTGTTAATTTCCACCGTAGCCCACAGAGTAAACGAAACAGAAACATTAAGCACCTCGGATATAACAAAAGTTATGAAGTGCCTTTTCTATTTTAACAGAGATACACTATTTGAAAGCGTCTCCTTCCTATTCCCTGCATATTTTGTGAACAGATACAGACACAGTGTTTATAGCTCGGGAGAGCTGCCTCTCCTCCGAGGCTCTCCATGGGTTAGAGGCTGCAGAAATGGCTGCAACTGGGTGAAGTTACCGGAACTTCAGCAGTTTCCTCCGTAACTGAAGCCTTCCCAGGTGAATCGAAGCCAGGGACTGACCTCTCCCTACCTGCCCAAGCACTAAAATACCCAACAAGTTTTACCAGACTCCAGCTGCTGCCAACCCACCTGCCGACCTCCCAGGGGAGCCGTTAGGGTGCCCTCGAGCTCTCCGTTCGGCCGGCCTCGGGACGAGCCCTCGTATTCCGCACCACTTCTTCCGTGCTCCTCACCTCGTCTCCAGCTGCCTCATACAGTAACTTCACCAAGTCACCCGCTTGGACACGACCCTGAGCCCCGTGCTCTAGGCGTCCCTGCTTGAGCAGGGGGTTGGACTAGATGATCTCTAGCGGTCCCTTCCAACCTCAGTCCTTCTGGGATTCTGTGAAGCCCATGCAATCACTCTTACAAAGGGAAAGCTTGGGCCGAGGGCCCCTGCTACAAAGCCGAGTGTGAACCCGTGACGTGAGCGTAGGGAGATGCGCACCATCCGTGATGGTTGCAACCAATCCGTGGTTGCAGAGCCGTGTTCACTAACTCTATCTTAAATCTCACAAGCTCACATTGAACAACTATGTCCTAAGTCTCACCACTACAGCTAAATAAATTCTTAAGAAAAATAGCAATATGATTTCGTTCACTAGCAGCATTTGAGGTGAACACTAGACAGTAAAATACTAGGTGAAAATCCTCACAAGGCAGGAACTGACGCTAGTGTGTGCATATTGGGCAGAAATCTTTAACACGCATAATCCATAAAGTAGCATGATTAGCCACATACTATACTACTCTCCAGTAAATCAAAGCCATTTAGGTAGTACAGGCTGTATAAGTGTATGGCAGTATAGATCATACACATCTCCAAGGTAATAATTTATAGAGGAACATCTTATTGAAAGAGTAACTATATGTTCTGCCATGCTCTGTCTCTTTGGGAGAACTGTAGGAGATGTTCGGATATTTAGGAGTATATTTAACTAGACTGGCAGTAGTAATTCAATTTCTACAGCGCAGTGTGATAAAAGAACTCAGTTTAAAACAAAATCTTCAAGCATTTTTAAAAAATGTCCAATTCCCTTCTTCTCCAGAGGGAAACCGTTCTAACTCCCGCGCGTGGCGCCTGCTACACGCGCATGCAGCGCGTCCTGCTCCTCCCAGTGTGTCCTGCTCCTCCTAATGCATCCTGCTCCTCACAGCACGTCCTGCTCCTCACGGCGTGTCCTGCTCTGCGCAGAGCACTGGCCCGCTCAAGGACATGCGTGTGTTTGCCAAGAGCACCACAGCCGGAACTAAATCCAGGGGCTTGGGCGAATTTCTGCAGTCTGAAAGGTCTGAGCTATGCCTCAAGTAACAATAAGTTTGGTTTAAAAATCATGGGATATCGCATTTTATCTTCTAATTTTAGAATGCTGATATTTTCAAGCTTCCCTTCAACATCATAAAAAACCTTCCATGGAGCCTAGCTGTATTAAGAGATGGAAAGAAGGAAAAGAGCAGTCTTATTCCATGAGCAGCAGTTTAAAATGCTGCCATATAATCCCAAGCTCAAAACAAGTAGTTGGCAGTGACAGGAATATCAGTTTCCTCATCTCTTTGGCACTATGTAAAGGCATAAAACCTTTCCTAATTGGCATGTTCCTGTTCTAGCCAGATACACTTTCTCCTGCCTTGCCTGAATGGTGACAAAAATACCGATTCAGTAATATTTCATGGATAAAAATGCAGAGCTCAGTTAAGTATGATTCACCAAGCAGCAAGGGAAGTATCTGCGAATATATGAGCATAGCCATGCTTTATGCTTGAAACTGTGGCAAATGATGAAAATTTAAAGCATGTTTATTTTTACTGCTTATTTTTCAAAATGTTATGGCAACAGTTCACTATTTTCTAGCAAACAGAAAAAGTGTCATGTGTCTTGTATATATAACCACACGTTATGAATGATGAAGGCTGAACAAGCAAATTGCTAGTTCATGTGTTGTCCTCACAGGCTCTAGATTTTTTGTTGACAACATTAGAAAAACAACATATCGATGTCTCATTACCTAAAAACAAGAATTATATTATAAAGGTTATTATTTACAAATTAGTTTAATTATTGTAGTAAGTCTGATTCACTGACTGGTGAAATGAAACAGCAAGGTCCACCTGCTTCTACTAGGCAGAAAGCTTCTCTGTCTGCCTGTGTAACACCAATACAGTTCCAAATAAATTAAAAGTAATACCAGTCACCAACTATAAAAAGATTGTTAAGCAACAAGTATGCACAAACGTGATACAATTCTCACAAAAACCACGCACTTGAAAGGCAGAAAAATCAATAACCAACTCCTCCTTGATAGCTCCTTTCCCACTCCTTGCATAAAAGACATTGTTCTTGTCACGTTAGGAGATGTGCACTACATTAAAATCAACCACCTTAATGCTGACCCAGAATTAAACATTCTTTTCATTCACATCAAAATAATGCTTCTGAAAAGCCTCTGAAATAATGCTATTCTGGAAAAATTATTGAGAAAGAATACACTGACCAGTACTGAAACTTTCCAAGTGTTAATCTGTGCTTGTATACCCTTACCAAAAATGGTCACAACTTTTTTTCTATTACATTTTATTTTTGACATTCTTAAGATGCATCCATTCTAAGCTCCTTAAAGAAGAGAAATCAGCCCATTTGTTTAAAATGTATTCCACTCATCCTATAAAACATTTAGTTCTTAAATTCAAGGTAAATAATTAACACAATAATTAACACAATAATTAACACAATAATCATCAATCTAGTAAAGGACTATCTGTTTCTTTCTAGGTATCATGTGCATACTCCTACTTGCTCTTGCTCTTTACACTGTAAGGTTTTTGGTCAAGATACTGTAACTCAGTATGCATTTATACAATGTATCACGAACGATTTCGGTATAGTCAGCCTCCAGTCACTCTCACCCCCACCATATCACAAATAACCAATGATAACAGTAAGAATGCATGGGACAGGATTAACATGCTTACATTTTGTTATAAGGGATTTTTATTAGTTTTGATAAAGACTTTGGACATAATTTTCAAAAGCCACTACTAACTTGGGGAAATAATTTTGGTGTCCACCTAGCAGTAAAATGATCTGATGCTCAACATGAAAAAATGTGGTTCTAGCTCAAGCAACTAAACTTATAAAGCATAGGACTGAACAAGCTTCTGTATCTAATTTAGTCCAATTCCAGGCGCGATCCACTAGCAAGTGATTACTAGTTTTGTTTCTGTATCTGAATTTCACTGATCCTTTTGGTTGTACAGAAGCTGTTGTAGATTTATCTCTGCTTCTGATTCATTCTGAGCATGCAGAGCAGTCTGGACATTAAGATCTTACAAAGTTAGTCTCTGATGATTTTGAAAACTTACTTCACAAGAAGGAGACAAAGTACTAGACTACGAGGAATAACAGGAAGTTCCTCCTGATGAAGGAACTCCGGAGCTTTTCTCTTAGGCTCCGTAACTTGACTCCTGAATGGGAAAGGTGACTCAGACAAATGCAAGAATGGATCCTCTTCACACCTGGAGTTTTGCGTCTTGTCATCTTCTTAGAACAAACTTCACAAAAGCCAGGTCTTTCATTAAAGTAGAAAGACAATGAAGTTCATAATGTGAAGTGATTTTATGTTTCCATATGTTGTGTGGCTCTCACAAGAGTGGGAAATAATTTTAGGATTTTTAAAAGGTTTTTTTTATTCCCTTAATCCCCTGGAGATGGGTGTTTTGCTCAGACAGAAAAGCCTGCAGCACTTTCTGAGTTTCCTCGCACTGGTTCAGACAGGTGACTGCTACACAATTGCCCGAGGCAGCGATTTCCGCACACGCCTTCCCCTGGCGCACCAAAGCCCAACGCGGGGTTTCTGCAAGGCCCCACGCCAGGGAGCTGCAGGAAGCTCTCTCTGGAACTTCTTTCACGCTTCACATTTTCCACCTTTATTGACTCTGTCTTCACATCAGATCAGTTAAGAGACATTTGCTTTAGGACATGAAAGTCTTGGTGTTACTATGAGACACAGAAGTGGTAAAGCACATATTACCAATTCAAGTTAATATAATCTTCAGCTAGTAAAAAAATAGCTGCATATTTCAGAAAGAAGAATGTGAAAGACTCAGGTCAGCCTGCTCTTACACGTAACAGAAAATTAAAATACTGGTAGCCAATTATTGGATATGTATTTATGTATTTGTATTTGTCTTTTTTTTTTTTTTTTTTTTTTTTTTTTCTTTTGGAACAGCAATTCACATCATGAAGAGAAAGATCAAAATTCATGGAATAAGTTGCATCTCACTGACACGTGGTTTCTTTATTTAGATAAGGACTATCTAGGGCAGTCAAAGAGGTCATAAAGTCAATTGGGAGGTGTTACAGAAACAAAATTAACAGAAACTTAATCTTACATGTACGACCAACATGGAGAAAAGAACTAGAGGCAACAAGCAAGAGAGATCAGTAAGACCATAGGAGTTTACGATGCCGCGATTGCTTAAAACTGTTGGGGCATCTCCATGATTAAAATGTTAAAATCAGCATTTGTAACTTTCCAGGAAAACCTGCTGTTAAATACAGCAAGGCAAAAAGAAATAGACGACACTACTCCACGTTCAAAACACGATCATCTCTCCGAATTATTGATAAGCCGGGGCACAGGATCCTGAAAGCACAGAAATGCTATCTAGCAAATCCCAGGGGGATAAACTTTTGCTAATGTGAGATACAGCAAACCACCAAACCGTATCAGAGGACTGGGTGATCTGTTCCTTTAAGCACCTGTCTGTAAGACATGAAAAGAATTATGAAGTGCTTCCATCTGAGAGATGTAAGCTGGAAATATCATGCAGTCAGTAGTAAAACATGAGCTGCTTCTATATTTTATTCACGGAATAATTTTTCAAATACAGAAAGGATAACTGCATTCTGGACCTGCATATTCAATATGCAAAGATTAGATAATCACTAGCATGAAAGTTGGGTGGGTGGTCAAGGGAAAGAGAGGAAAATTATGTATACATTTGGAATAAAGACACTTCCCTTACCGCACTACCACCAGGGATGAAAAGGCATTATTAATCAAATCCTCCCAAAAGAAGGACTAAGTCCCTCTACACTGTGGCTAAAAGTACACCCAACTTATTTGTTGAAGGCAGTAATTAAACAGGAATATACAATATGCATTCAAAAATAATAAAAAAAAAATACTTAGAAAATACTTTAAATAAATAGACTAAAGAAAACAGAAAAGGAACGAAGGATTTCTCACTTCTGATTATGTTTTAAAAATAAAGAAACAAATACGGTCCTGACCCACAGCATACGGAGACTATAAAACTGTTAAGAACTGTGCAAAAAAATTGACTTAAATATTCTCTTTTTTTCAGTAGGAAAAAAAAAAAGATTTATACAGATGAGGAGCACATTAGTAATCAAAATGAATGTTAAAAGACAACTTTAAATCAGCACACCCAGATAATTTGTGCCTTAGCATCCTAGAAGTGTTTGAGAGAGCATCACTTCAATGATGCTAATTTTCAATGTATTTTGGAACACCAGAGAAATATAGTAAGACTGTTAAAATTTCCTGCCAACTTCTGAAGATGGTAAGCAGTACGGTCTGAGTAATTATAGAGCTCTAAGCCAACTACTAATCTCAGGCAAAATAATGACCAAAGTGATAAAGGATAAATTCACTGGGAAATGACATGAATAAAACTGGTGCCAGTCAACACCATTATATGGAGAGCAGGAAAGTAGAACACAAAGGTTTCATTTAATCATCTGATAATAAAGTTACACATTTTGGTCAACAGAAACTACTCCTTAAATGAAACACACACAGACTTTTGTAGGACATTTAGCTTTGAACCATGTTGCATAGATTAAGAAATTTGCTCTATTATCAGTATTATCAAACATAAATTTAATGAATTAAGATAGAGATGTCTGATAGGTATAAAAAAGTAGCTGTCAAGAGGAAATAATAATCGAAAAAGTGTGCCTGTGTTACCTCAATAAATTCTGTCAGTACCAGCTCGAGATTATGTAAGAGTATCATCACTGACACAAAGGGAAATATAAATCATTGTTGAGAGTGGTTGTTTATGACACAAAAATCAGCAGCTTGGTTAATAAAGGTGGCAGGTTATTCAGAGTAATATGGATTGCCTTGTAGGAGAGGCACATTTTATTACGGCCAAAGAGACTCATGTACCAAGAAAGAAAGAAGGCAGGTTATAACCAGAGAATGGTGCATGGAAACCGGGGACTTTGGGGAAAAAAATGATGGCACACAACCAACTCCACACAAATGCCAGTAAAAGCCTAGGCAAAAAGTCAGAGCTTAGGAAAAAAATACTTAGATGCATAAATGCCTAGGAGCAGAGACACTCTCTGTTCCCAGCCCTACTGATACTGGAATAAGAATATAGCTGTGCAGTCCCCTGAATTTTACCAACAGGGAACAGGACAGGAAAGGGTCTTGATGCACCGTTTTCTCTACAATTCACCCAAATAACGGATAGATTCTCTGTTTCCTTAAGGGGTTTGCCAGAACATCCCATGCACTGCAGTTAGCACAGCAAGGGATTTAGAAGGCAGTTGTGTGAAAACAGCACATCAACAATTTGAAAAGTCTGCAGAATGCCTGTGAATGTTACATAATCACAGAAACACGATGCATGATGGTAAGAGAGCCCAAACCTAATGCTAGTGACAGGACATTACTGACCGAAATGCAGTGTCCTTAAGAACTAGCCGCTCAAGCTCAAGGCGGCTGCGAGGCTCCCGGAGGAGAGGACGGGGAGGCCAGGGGGCTGGCAGAGCGCGTCCCCAGGGCCGGGCCGTGCACGGCGCTCGCTTGGGCTTACCTGCTCGCGGGACCCTCGAGCTGCTGACGGCGGCTCCTCGCAGGCTGCTGTGCGGAGTCTGGGCGCTGGAGCTACCATGGAGCTCACCACATCCGCCGCCCGCGACGCCTGAAAGACACAATGACCGGTCAGCACCTCAGCGTTCGACCCGCTCCTTTTTCACTTTGTCCCCCTCCAGGGTAGCGAGTGCTCTCCGACCGCCTCCCACGCGAGGAGATTCGGCAGAACCGTAAGCGACACACACACACACGGACACAGAGCAGACAGTTGCTCTGCAAAGCCGGGTACTTCCTCGGCAACCTAGAAGATCCCTCACACGTCCGATCTTGGCACTGCCCTTGCCAGCACCTTGGGCCACGCGTAACATCAGCAAAAGCTTCGCCCTGACTGCGGGCTTGGGACCTGCAGCCGCATCCCGTCCCCACGGCTGCTCTGCCGGCAGGGTTACGCACAAGGGCTTCCTAAGGGAATACCCAAGCAGTCGCCATTGATTTAGCTCCACTTATGTGCAAAAAGAAAAAGAAGCAGGCCAAAGAATTCACCTTCCTGAAGCCTGGGGGGGAAGGTCAAGAAGAAAGTCTTCCTGAAAACAGCCCATGAAAGAGAGTCTGACACCCTTCTACAGCAATAAACCTGTTTGCAGACTTGCGCCTGCACACCTCGCTTCGTGCTGCCACACACGCCCGACGAGCTTCCCATTCCTGCATCCCAAGCCTTAGGTCTTAGGCTCAATATTTGTCTGTGTAATAGAGTAATTCAATGTTGTGAAGTGGAATGAGATATTAATTGGAGACTTTTTAAATTAATCATATTCTTCCACACAAATATCTAACAGTTTTTAAAACTATCCAGTAAGTGCTATTTTATTATTCAATCAATTTAATAAAAAACATATTTTAAAACATCAGCAGTAGACAGCTTTCATAAATCCAATCCTAATCCTCAGTTGCAATATTAAAAGTTCTCATTCACATCAGTGTGAGACAAATTTAAGTATCTGCTCCAATAAAGCCACTCCCACAAGAAAGCGTGATATCCTTTCTAATCAGAGGTAAATGATTGTGTAAGGTACAAGAAATGCCATTTAGAGCATCAGAAAGTATTCAAGATACCCCAGCTAGAAGTTGGACAATTATTTTTCTGAGTTTTTCTATTGAATGTATGAACCTCCATACCACAAGGTGAGGTAGCTCCATACTTCACCTATCTAATTCTTAGGTGACATTCTGAGGTGACTGCTGTCCTCTCTCCATCTTATTTTGGAATTGTTTCCCTTGTCATTTTCCCATGGTGCATGTATGTTTATGCAGAATATAACATACTCAAGAAACAAAACTCCATACAAATAATCTGAAAAAATACAGTATTATTAAAGTAATCTCAAAAACTAGAGCATTTTGCTGTTAGAACTTCTCCATGTCTTATAGGAAAAAAAATTAGAATATTATTATATTAAAATTAGCTCTGTTCAATACCCTGACACTGTAGGATGCAACAAGAGCTAGGACATTGTGGGGTTGCTCTAAAGAGAAGGGAAAAAAATGGCTGATCTGCCATGAAGGCTTCAGCAGGATTCACCAAAATTTAACACAAACTGTAAAAAAAAAGAACAGAAAAGAATAACACTGTAGACTAAAATATTTGGTTCTTTCTCCCCTCGCTATATTTATAAATTAGCTGGGCTACGTTTCCATGTGTTTTGCTTGCAGATCTCATACCTCAGATCACCGGTCTGGTCTCCCCAAGCTGCCCTAGAGCAGCGTGACGGCACCGGCCCAGGCAGCCCTGAGAGCAGAGGCTGCAGGAGGGCCAGCCCTAAAGGGAGCACGGATTTGGTTACCCGGCCAGAAAACCTTGGGCAAAACCTGCACACTGGCGTCCGGCTCTCAAGGTGGCTGGTGTGCGTATGCGTACGCGTGTGCACCTATGTGAAAACCCGAAGCAAGTAAACCCGTCATTTTCAAGAACAACATAAGAGACAAGAGATAAATAATAACAACTTTTTATGCAGTTTGATCACATGGCCTTACCCAGAAGGCATTCCTCTGGCAAAGAAAAGCTAATGCCTTAAAATCCAATTTCGTACAGCAATAAATGGCAACATAAGGTTTGAAACGGAGAGCAGTAAACAAAAGGAAAGTATTTTTTTAAAAACTTTCACTGGCAATGCTCGTATTTTCCCCCATCACTATCTGCAGTAGGATTATGATCTCCACAGTTTAGAAAAGAAATTGAGGAAAAAAAAAAAGAGATCACAGAAAACAGCTGCAAAAATGATCAGTGGGCTGAAGAAAATACTTTAATAGGAAACATTTGGAGAGCTCAACCTGTATAGTTTAACAGGAAAAAAAAATAAATAAAAAATAAATAAAAAAAGGATGACTTGATTTCAGCATATAAGTGTTTTCATGGAACGGAAATAGCAAGTACCAACTGGCTCGTTAATCTAGCAAAGCAGGGAATATATAACACAAACCCATACCTGGAAGCCAATGCCAAAGTCAAACGAGAAACTAAGTGCATAGTTTCCATCACCTGTGATTAACCATTAGCGCGATTAGCAAAAGGAGAATGTACCAGATTCTCCACTTCTTGATACCAAGGTTTGGGAAGACTTCCCTAGAAAACCAATTTCTGCGAAAAACAGAAGCTATCCCTTAGTCAAATACAAGTTATTGGGTTTCACAGAAAGACAGCTGGGCAAAGAGTCTGTAATGCAGAGAAGGGGAGATTAGATGATCTAATCATCCCTTTCTGGTCTTATGATCTGAGGCTCTTGTCTAGCCTTGCAATTAAAGCCCTGGATGGTGATAGCAATGTGCGTGCCCTGTTGCTGTTTCTAGCACATACAGATACGCACACAGACACGCACGCAAACGCACACAGGCTTACACACGGGGATGCTCACAAAAATACTCACAACGCTTTGCTTGTTTTCACTAATTATGAACCTGGCAGCTCCTTTGGGAAACGGGGCAGGCGGCCCAGCAGCGCAAGCGGGTGCCTCAGCCACTTCCTCTCTCAGACACGCCGCAGGACACAACTCCATGATGGAAAACTGCGGAAAACGCTGATATCCACACGCACACCCACACTCACACACATACATACGCACGCACAGCGCCCATACGCGACCGCCCCGCCAGGCCGGGCGCGTGAGCCGAAGCCTCGGCCGCCAGCTGTGCCGCGGGGCCTCGGCGCTGGGCACGGCGCGAGCTCTGCGGCACCTCCGCGGGGCCCAATGCAGCGCTCCGCGTCGCCCGAGGGACCTGCTCTGAAGGGAGGCCCCCGTTTGGTGCTGCCCTTGGCAAGCCGCAGCTGAACCGCTGTATTTATCTACTGCGTCTTCGCCTCAGACACAGATTCGCCTTTGGGGGCACCTGAACCGGTCTGGGAGAGCGAAACCGAGGGCCAGACGTACAGGAGGGATTTAAACCACCAGCTGGGCCCAGGGGCTTTACAAAAGCACCTCGGCAGGTGCGCAGCTTCACGCTTGCTTTAGGCTAAGCGCTACTGGGCACAAAATCTAAGAAGATGTTTTTGTAAATCCTTAGGTTTAGATTCTTAAATATTTCTCCAAAATGATTTATGTTTAAATTCTATTTTTGCCCAGTTTCACCTACGCTATTTTATTTATTTTTACGAGAAAACAGAGATGAGAAGACACCAAAGCCGTGACACTAGTAAAGTAATTTCAGGACAATTCTCTAACATTGTTCCATAATCAAAAACATTAACTGAGTGACTAATTTATTATCCTCCCTCCTTTCTGGATTTTAAAAGCACATGAGGGTTTAAATGATAAATAAGCCATTTTCAATAGACAGAAAACCACAGAAGCATTTTTGAGGAATTTCGCTATCAATCTCTAGGAAAGAAGTGCAGGATATGCAGGGCACAAAATGAATATTTTGCTCTCTTTCAAATTGATAAACAGCTTTAATATTTCCAAACAATCCCTGGGGGATTATACTTGCAGGAAAACAGGAATATATGGCACGCTCCAGCAGGCCATCAATAATTATGCCACCCTTCTGCAAAATATGAACCAAGTATCTTTTCTAAAGTTGCTTAAAATATACAGAAAGCAATTGTGTATTTAAGCAAAAGTGTACAAATTAGCGAAGAAGACATTCCTGTATTTGCCAAACTTCAGCTGATGAGCTTTTTTCTTTTGATAGGCATTAATACTATACATAAATATAATCACATTGGTATAGTATGAATGCGGCTACCTCTGGGACACCACCAGCAATTAGTCTGTAAAAGGGTTATGGATAACCCTGCAGTTAAGTGGAACCAAAAGTGGAGCTACCACTTCCAACACGAAGTGCAAGGTGTCTCTAGCACGTTTTGACAAAATAGGTATGCGCTGGGACTTCCATCTCACCCAGTGCCTGCACATTAATCTATTTGCCCCTGAGGTATCAAAGAGTAAATAAATACTACTTAATGGCTTGCCATGACAATTTTTTTTCCTCTCTAGATACTTATTTGATATTTACCAATCTGTCCTTCCACAGCATACTCTTTTAAAGGAATTTAGAAATGCTTTCCCTTTTAAACCTAACACTGATGAACACATGGCTTCGATGAAGGAAGCAAACTGAAACACTCTTGAGTCAGTCAGAAATCAGAGTCAAATTTGAAATAAATATTCAATATAGCACTAGTGCAGGAAGGTTTCCCATGGTAAAATCAGAGACAAAGCAACAATAAAACCTCAGAAATATCCCTTCTTCCAAGGAAATCTTAAAATACGTGCTTTCAACTTGAGACTCTCCCCAGAATATTTCACTCTCCCAGGTAAACCTCAGATCTTGCAGCACCCTGCTCTTCCCTGCTTGCAAAAGGTGTAAGACCTGGGCTGACATTTTGAAGCACATGCCTCATACATAAAACTGAGGCTTCCAACCTGCTACAATAGCAGCAAAAACGCTTTTCACGTCACAGCTTAACTCTCTCAAAGCTACTGAATGCCAGGAAATTAGGCATACCAGAAGCACAGTGGTTTCAAGGAAAGCAGAGCCCTTCTGCCGCTTCCCTGTACAGGGCTCTCGGGCAGCTGAATGACCATTAACACGCCAAGCTGCGAAGCAGCAACTCGGCGCCCTCGATCTGAGAGCAGGCGGGAGAGCCCCTCCGTGCAGACGCTCCAGGGCATGTTCTGCCCGTGACGCACACGCGCTCTGGAGCCTGGAGACGCCCGGGGCGCTGCCGCTCTCGACAGGCCGGGACTCGCAGTACTGCTGGGGACCCTGCTTAGCTGAGCCAGCTGCCTGGCACCAACCAGCGCGGGCGACAAAACCGAAAACGCTGGCTACAGGAAGAGTATTTTCCACAGTGTAGGAATTCATGGGTGTTGTGGCGTAAAACAGCATTCTGTACTTTTCTGGTTAATTTTTTTACCGAGAGATATACGCATATCAATTCGGACAAAGTTTAGTTTACTAACCCGCGGACAAACCAAATGGTATTTTTCTAATTAACAAGTCCAGATTAAAGAAAAAATTGCTTGTCTCTTGATAGTAACTCATGAAATTTCTGCTGAACTTTATGAAATATGAGATAAAAAGCACATCATGTCCAGGACTTTTGCGACAGGGAAAAAAAAAAACATAAAGCGAAATCTAATCATTAAATCCGTGCTACTTCAGGTAGGTGAGAAAGAATTATCCTCTTCAGAAGCACTGAAGTGCAATCCTCTGTTTTGTCTATTTAGCTCTACCTCGGGCAAAAGTGACAGAGGAAGAAACAGTAGTGAAGAAGCAGGCAACAAACAGGGCAACAATTTTCTCAAACAAGGTCTAAAGGATGTTGCCAGCGTCATCAGAGAGGTGGTGGAGTCTCCGTCTCTGGAGATCTTCCAGACCTGCCTGGCTGCCACCCTGTGCCCCGTGCTCTGGGTGTCCCTGCTGGAGCAGGGGGGCTGGACCAGCTGATCTCTAGGGGTCCCTTCCCGCCTCAACCCTTCTGGGATTCTGTGGTTCTGTCAGCTACATTTCCGAGAGGCTGCAGTTTCCAGAAGACTCTGAGGGTGGGACATGAGGGACGCTGCGGTGATTCCGTCTTGATGCTGCAGAGCCACAGCTGTTCACGGCAAGGTCAGCCCTGGGGAGGGGTGGCGCAGGCACCAGCTCCTCACGAACGGGCAGGGCCGGCGCCCCTCGTCGCTGCCTCCGAGCGGGATGCGGGCCTGGGGGCGGTCAGCACACGCACGGCTGCGCACACCCCTGCACACAGCGCAACGAGCACCTCCGAGGCGCGGGCTCCCCTCACGCGACAGCCACTGCGGGAAACCTTGGAGGCTGCAGGCGGCCGAACCAGGGGCTGGAGGAGAAGCTAACTAAAATGTCTTTTTAGGTATCGATTCCTGCTCCCTGTTTCGTGGCAGCTTCCTAGAAGGCACCCAGCACGGGCCCGAGAGGGTAATGAGTTTCTGAACACACACTCTAATGGGGCACACTGCATCAAAGCTTTCCGTAATTGCCTGGATGCTGCTTCCCAGCAGTGCTAAACAACTTAAATATAATTAGCTGGAAGCCCTACGGGCTGCATTTCCCCACTGGAACACCTCTAACGCTAATCCATTTATCAGGCTGACAGGCCCCTGAATCACTGGTACTACGGGCCCCTTCTACCAATATTTTGCCAGTCAAAATGTAGGTTTGCTACTTATCCGGCGTATTTTTGCAAAAGAAACTCTGCATTATTTAGAGCAAAGGACAAACACACACCATGCTCCTCTCTCCACAGCACTGAACAGGGTCATTTGTTTGATTAGGCCACTAAGTGCAAGGCTGGAGCCACCCGGCCGAGCTCGTGTGTGAGAGGTGCGTACCAGGGAAGCGCGCGCTGCCAGAAATACCAAGGAAACAGGCAAGAGCTACTGGAAGCTTTCCAGACAATCAAAAATTCTGGAAACTTAGGAGGAACGGATAGGTTTTAGGTATATTCCTCCAGCAGGTGGTTTGACTTAGCTCTCAAGCAGAAATGTCTGCATACTATTAGTTTCCTGTATATCCCTGCAAATGGTATGTGACAAAAGAAATTAACAGAAAAGGCTTGGGCAGTGCACAAACACATACGAGTTGAGCAGCGCTCTGCCAGAGCACTGGGCATTTTGAAAGCTGCTGAAGAATTCCCACAAAGGGATAAATAAGCCTTTAAAATTTTATTTCTGGGGCAGAGATTCCGAGGGAATGGAAGTGCAATGCAAGCGATTCCTTCATTTTCTCCCTCTGGCTTTCGCTTTCAGGCAGATTCCAGTAAGCAGAGCTCTACTGGGGCTCTGCTGGGGCAGGTGTCTTCCCACATGGGTCTCACTATTGGAACAAAGACATTGTAAAAAAGCTAAAACTTCATAAAATACTATTATTCTTTCAAATAATGAAATAAAAGTTCTCTAGGATGTTGTACGTTTAAACTTCTTTCATACCAAGGTGCAAGGCAGGAAATAACAAGGGATAAAATTGGTAATGGCTGGTAAGAAGATACAGAAAATGGGTTTTGAAGAGGTGCCCTCCTCTTAGGCCTCTTACCCTGCAATCAATAATCCATATTCTGCCTTGGAGTCGTCAGGAACCAGCAACAGTGTTAACACTCTTTTATTTGGTTACTTCCCCAGCGTTTTCTCACCAGGGACATAGGAATATGGTACAGATACAATAGGAAATAACTTACTGCATTATTTCTACAGCCTAAGCAACCTGCCTGTTGTAGAGCTGATGGTTTCCACTCATGAATCATCTTTAAAAAAATACATTCCTCAAAACTATAAGTTAAAGTTAAGCTGTGCTCTATTTATTTTATTTGCACAAGGAAAAGTTTTTTAAAATTCAAGGTTTAAAAAAGAAGATTTCCAGTACACTAGGGAGAGAGAGAAGGAAGGGGAGGGCACTGTCTGCTTTGGATTTTGTCCCACCACTAAGGGAGAGCTGAGCACTAGGATAAGCACACACACAAAAAAAAAAAAAAAAAAAAAAAAAAAAAAAAAAAAAAAAAAAAAAAAAGTTCACAGAATCCAGGTCACTGTCAGCTGAATTCCCCAGGAAATGGCAGTCTGCTAAGAACATGAAAAACCTACCACTTCACTCTGAAATGATACATTGAAATATGTAAAAAAATTACCTATCTTCCCATTCTGTCTTGCCCTATCCATCTACAACCTGTCCCCTCTTTTCACCAGGAAAGATGGACATCAGTCTGAATTCAATTCCAAACAGAGACTTAAATATTTAACAGTGGACCTCGTGACTGAAATGGAGTTATGCAGGGATCAACCCAAACTGATTTAGCTGTAAATTGACAACGAGAGGGATGGGAGACAGCCAGTGCCTCCCAGAAGCGCAAGCTGACCGGCAATCTGAGAAGGTGCCTAATGAAGAGCAGCTATGGGGACATTACCAGACTTCATTTGTGAAAACACAGTCGCAGGTGTTTACACTGTCTGGTAAAATGCCTAGCAGGTTATTAAACACTAAGCTGTTGGAGTCGGAGATTTCTTTTGTGCGAAGCTGGCAGCAGAAATTTCAATTCCATGTGGGCCCTCCTCCCACTCCTTCCCTTCGCCTTGAAACTGGAAATCTAATCCCAGAGATAGTGACTTTTGCATTAGGCAGTCAACCCCTCTCTCCTGAGCTCCATTTCCTCTCTTTAGAATATTTTCTATCGCTACAAAAGAGCTAACCTAGGCAACGTTTGCCCTAAACCACACGTACCCCAGTACCTGTCACTCATACGTTCACATGAAACACGTCATTTCACACATGCGTTTCCAAAGACTCCTTAAAAAGTCAGTGACACTAAATAGAATAAACAACAGATGCAATCTAAAAAAGATTTTGGCATGTAAAGTGTTGAGAAACCCTCTTTTTGTCATTTTTCATAAAATGAATCCTGGTCATCAACTTACCTAAGGGAGAGGCTGCGCTTGCCAGGCAGGGCGCAGGACTCGACCTCAGATGCTTTAAGCAGCAGCTTGCTAGACAGGCAATGAAGCTGCAATTCCTGGGTGCCACTCCTGATTTGAAATGGTTCTTAATTTCTTAAGGTAAATCCAATCTATCCAATCTCTTTAACGTACTTCCAAAATTACTGCATAAACACACTCTTATTTTAAGCCGGGGTAAATAAACAGTAGCTTTATAGTTAAAGACTTGTATTACGTTCTTTATTTGAGAGAAGCAGAAATGAAGTTTGAGGTGACAAAAGGAATCATTAAAGACTTACAGCTGGAGTCATACTCCAGATACACAGGAGTCAGCGCACACATGGAGGGACACGGTAAGAAGCTGCATACTACAAAAATGTGGACAGTATTTTTAAGTGCCAATAAATGGCTGTTCTAAAAAGCGTATCAGGAACCACCTGTTACACTGATGTGCAAACAGAAACCTTCTTTGCAGTATCTACTTGAAAACTTTTATTTTTAGTGATTACCTGCAACATCAGAAGAGGTGTTGACAGTTGGAGTCAGGAGTTTTGTGCCGCTTCCATTGCAGGGGCTACAAGACCCAAGTGGACAGAGCCCCGAGCAGGCAAGTCATATTCCAGAGCAGGCCCCGCTCTGGGCAGCAGCTCCTGAGTCCCCTCCTGCCTAAACTACCTTATGATCTTACAGTATTAATCGCTGGGTATTAAAATCATGTGTGCATGTTGTATTGCTTACATAAAAGAATAAGAAAAATGATAACACAAACTTGCATATTGAATTCAGACATCTCTTAGAAGCACCAAAGAGAAGATGCTCTTTCGGGTCATACAGAGTTTACGCTGGTTAAGCAACTCTAACAAAGCTGAAGACTTGTGACTGAAGACACAGAAACTTTCTGTTATACTACAAACTAGCCTTTAAGGTCACCTTTTCAGTTTACTTAAATTACTTACAGAGCTATAGTAGTACAAATTATTTATATTAAATCAAATGACTCTCATAAACTCTTACGCTATATGATTTATGATCCTCCAATTAAAATGATGGTCATATTGTGTAGATACCTAAATTCATCTGAAACTACTGACTAGAGAAGTACACTAAATTAAGTACAGAAGAGCAACATGGGTGTATTTGCAACAAATCTGGCTTTGAAAAACCTGAGCATTTGAAGTACATGGACAATAAATAAAACATATATCCCACAGACTCTGTGGTAAAGAGTACTGTTCTGGTCCAAAGAACCCAGCTCTGTGAGCTGGCTAATAATCAAAATACTTCCCTGTATTTGAACTCTTGGACAAAATATTGTACGTCTGTAGTACAAGTGAAATTACAGGTGAAAAAAAGAATATTTTCAAAATTAGCATCTGCATAGTACAGTAAATAACTTTGTTAGGTTTCAGTCCATTTGGTCTGTTAATCTGACAGTTGATATTAGTTGTCTCATGATACATATTTTAGAAAGCTATTTTATGCTATGTTCAGACATAGTTAAGCGTATAAACTATGCTCTAGAGCCATAATGAAAAATCTTAATAAAAGTATCAGAAATTAATTAAAAACGACACATTCACACAACGTAAAGCTTGAAAATGCAACAGATTAGTTAAAAGTGCTGGAGAAGGAAAAAACACTATTGGAACATGGGAAACTACAAAATCAATTTGTTTTCCTTCTTCTCACAGCTCTGTTGGCTCTGCTGCTCCGGCAGGAGAGCTCAAGGTTCTGATTCTGTCACTCTAAAAGCCTTTCTTTAAAGACTGCTGGGGCCAAGGAGCTTAAGAGTGGAAAGGGTAGAGTGCTTGTTATTAGTCCCAGCACCTAGCAATGCCTGACAGCATTTAATTCATAATTGTGCACCACATTTATATAGTAAGTTCGGTAAGTAGCATGTCTGTTTTTCAAAGTGAGATATTGATGTATGCTTGAAAGGACGCCAGTCTGAATTACAATGCGGACTACTTAAATTCCTACCTATGTGTACTAACATAATGTTATATAACTAACTATGTGAACTAACATAATACTGCTACTTTGATGGAAATTTTATAGCAGTAAATCTTCAAGACTGATTTTGTACGGTCATTATTGGATGTTACTTTTAGTTAGTACTAAAATGTTATTTTTTCCCAGTGTTTGAGAACTGTGATTATTGTTGACTTTAAAAAAGAATGGAAACAGCTATATCAGTCCTTTAATCTTGGGAATTAAACTCTCCTTCTACAAATTGGGAAAACTATGAAAATGAGAGCAACTATTTACAGAGAAAGATACCTATTTTTACTGTGCTGTATTAAATTAAGCAGAAGCTTTCTATTCATGATGGAACATGTCAGGGATATTCACACCACTTAACTCTGATTCCAATTTAAGTATATGCATGCATTTATATATTTATATATTTAAGTATGTATGTGTATATATATTTATATATATTTAAGTATATATATGCATGCTGATGCCAAAAGCTGTGTTGCACGAATATTCAGCCATCGCCACAAATGCCTGGTTTCCTTGTATTGCATTCAGAGGAGAAGGACCCGACAGCCAAACATTCACTGAAGTGCATGACACCGATGGGACGGGCAACCAGAGAGGAGTCCGGGGAGCCTGTTTGCAGCTCGGAAGGCCGGGACGGGGGTGCCTGTGCCAGCGGGCAGCTCGGGGAGCAGCCGGGCACAGCCACCAGCATGGCCACCTCGGCGGGAAGCACCCACAGAGCCGCCTGCTCCTCGCGCGCCTCGGCTTGACACCCCCATCGCCACATCCCCGACCAGCACCAGGGCCTGAACTGCTGTGAAAATCCGCATGCATCAACACGGTACCCACATATATATTTTTTTATATATATATATGTATATATTATGTGTGTGTGTACGAACCAGCAGCGTGCCTGAAGGAGAACTGCGTCAGCGTCCTGAGCTCACCTCGCTGCTCCAGCTCCCGCGGCCTGTTCTCTGTCCTGCTGCTTGGAGCCTCCCCCGAAAGGTGAGCCATACGTTTCCCAGTGCCTGGGCACAGCAGGAGGAGATACGGTAATCTCGGCTGCCTCAGGGCAGAACTGCTTTGATTTCTCTGCTTTGCGTCCTGTCTTTATTTATTTATTTATTTTTTAAATGAATGATTTAGCAGTTTGATTTATTTGGCCTATGCATCCAAAAACCTCACAAATACTGTGGTGTGCATCTGTGTGCATGTGTGTGTGTATAACACCTAGGAAATCTCTTGTGTTATCTGTCTGTATAACATTACCTTCTACTAGACAAATATATTTTTAAACAGCCTGGAATCAAAACAACATTCTCAGCATTCAAGACATTCTGTCATCACTGCCCATTTGTTGCCCTCTAGGTCTCTCTCAGAGCTGGCAGATCTCCATTTAAGGAATTATCAGATCATCGCTTAGACACAGCAGCAAAATAAAATGAAAAGCTGGATTATTCCAGAGAACTCATATTTTTCATTCAATGAATAAAATTTAGTGCATGGAAACTGAACATAGCAGCAAATGGAAACAATCTCTCAGGCTTCACAACCCTCCCTCACTATACTCCGTAAAATCCAATTTTGACTAAGATGCCACAACATTTATATTCTACATATCCTTTATTTCTTTAAAAATGTCTAATGTCCCGTATTACAATAACCTGTGTTGGAGAGCTAAATGCTCTGCTCCCAGGCAATGTGTCTTTTCCTACTGCAGCTCCAATAAAGCTGCTGTTTCTCCATACTGCGGACTCGGCTCTCGCTTGCACAAAACATCACTAATTCCTGTGGTGCCGTTTTTCCTACAGCTTATATTTTCACGGAGAAATAGTAAGAAGACAGAAAGACAGCCCACTAAAATGAATCAATTAGAGGTTCCCCATACCAAGAAGCTTCAGGATGCACTTGGCTGCTGGGGCAGCTGGGCCGCCCGGGCCCATGGGGCCGCATCTCTTCTAGGCACAAACCCGGCTTCCCTGCACTGTGACACACTGACCCCCCCAGGGCCCCGCGTATCCAGCTGTGGGAAACCACCTTCTCCCTCGGAGAGAAGAAAGTGTGGGAAGGTCTGGAGAAATGTCTCGGCATCTTTGTTCCTCACTATGTGGTTACAACAGGTACCTTCCTCTTGCCATGACGAGTGAGCTCATAAGAGCTCTTGCCAAATCCAGGTTAGGGCTTCCCGCACACACACGCGCAGAGGCTGCATGTGCATCAGCAAGCCCCACATCAAGGACGAGATGAGTATTAGCCTGAGAGATCCTGAAGTGATTAACAGAAAGCAAACCTGTTACGGAGCCAGAACAGATGTAAGGAGACTACAGCTTTCCAGCATCGACACTAATCCACTGCCTCACCCGGTTCACAGTGTAACAAAGCGATTAATCAATTTCTTTTTAGAGCCTCCCTTTAGAGCTTAAAAATTCACGATTCACTTTATTAATATTCTGTATGGCTTCCCATATTTTTTAAGTGGTATGAATAAATTTATCTGTGGTTACTAATGGCCACAATATGGGAAAATACTACACACGAGGGCCACCATTTCACATGCGTAGGACTACTTTCCTTAAGACACACTGCGAATCCCAAGCAAAAAAGACCCCAAGCTAAGACCAGATCTTTCAATTTATTGTTAAAGAGGCTGACATGAATATGCTCCCTGTGCAAAAGAAGGAACGGCCTTGCGAAGAAACACTGCAATTGCAGGAAACAAAGCACACTATTGTAACTGCCGTGTTTTAAGGCTGGAAATTATTCCCTACCCTCTTCTGGGCTCAGGCCCTTCTGATTCGCATTTGGAAGACAGAAATTCACCTAAGACTTCACGTTATGAGGTGAGGACTACCAAGAAGTACGTTATGCTTCGGAACGTAAGCGGTGCCGCGGCCCGCTCCAGCACCGTTCCTGCAGGGATTCTCCGCGAGGTGCCAGCGCTCCCAGTCCTGCCTCGTTAGGCAGGCCAGCCTGGGGCACCACGCACGGCGCTCTGCCATTCTGGCCACAAAGTGTTAATAAATAAAACATAGAAAAAACAAAACGACTGTTTTAATAAGACTGAATCATCCACAGCAGTGACCAGAGATGCAGACTTTCCAGTATGTTTTGGTTTTATTGAATGTAGCAAGATGTAACAGCATCCCATCTCCTGAAAGATCCTACCAGTATGTGGGTACGACCTAATTTTGTGCCCTAAGAAATGAGAGTTTATCCTACAACTTGGAGGCACATCCCAAAGAACAATAAGGTATATATTGCAATTTAAAACAAAACAACACAAGAAGAGCAATGTATAAAGGTATCTATCATAAAGACTATTATGATTTTTAACTATACCATTCACTGTTGATTTCTGAGTGATTTCTATGTTGTGTCCATTGTAGTATAAGCTCTGGAGAAACAAAACTTGTTCTGCAAGGGTTAACTGATCTAGTTTCTCCTTTATTTATTTTTTCTCGAGATGCTCACCTATTCAAAATTACATAACTGAAGGGTGTTTTTAAATGGAAAAAATACCTTGGTTCCAAAAGAGGCACTGGCGTGACTTTTCAGAAATGCCACATTAAAAATAAACCATCATAAAAATTGTATTGTATTGACTCTATGACTCTAAAAATGCACTCTAGACTGTCGTTACCATGAAAAGTGATGCATATATTCTAATTCACTGGCCATTTTTCCGAGGCAGACATCTTTCCACCACTGCACTGCACTTCACTCTTCCAGGAGAAGGGAGACCAGAGACCATCAGCAGATGGCCACAGACACTCACCGCGGGGCTAGCAAAGGGGTCACTCACTAGCGGGCTGCTGAGATAGGCAAACAGCGTGCAAAATTCTCCCAGAAGCACGCCGTTAATTCGGGTATTTATTACTTTCTATGAAAGGTAAGTGACTCAGCTTCGGGCAGGGCTTTACAGGGCGAATTCTCCGCAGTCTCTGCTGCCCGTTTGCTGCGTGACGGGCCGGCACCTGCCTGCCCGGGGGCGCTGCTGATTCCAGGGGCGCCCGGAGCGGGAGGGGGCGGCACGCGGGCGTGGCGAAGGCTCGAGGCCGAAGGCTCCGCAGCTTTCCCAGGCAGCAAAAGGCAACTGAAACGCACAGCTTTGAGACTCTTCTTCCTCTCACCATATGGAAAAGCGGCTCTGTGTATTTACTGAGTATTACTGACCTAGTAACAACATTTCTGAAAAACATTTTTAGCTCTGACAATAATTCTGAGAGTGGTTTACAATCCAACTGAATGCTGAGGTTTATAGACGTTGGTCTAGGAACAGACTCTGCTTGTGAAATGACATAGCTGTGCACACACCAGAGGACCAGGATCCATATACACTTACAGATCAGTATTAAAGGACGGGACAGGGCACGTACCAGTCACTCCAGAGATTTAGTGACTGACCTGCACTATTAACTGGATCAATCACACCGTGCAATCCTGATCACAAAACAACTAATTACACATCTACCTGTGGAAGCAGCAAGAATTTTTTTTTTCCCTAGCAGCAATAACTCATGTCGTTTTGAAAGGACTGAGCAGAGACCCTTAACTTTGCTACTGGGACATTTTTTTTTTCCATTGCTGCAGGCTTAATGAGTGAAACAATAACATTATTTAGGTTCACGACCTATTCTCCAAGCACAGTGAAGCCCATCCCTTAAAAAGGCAGCGTGACAAGCCAAGCTGGCTTTCATTTGCACTGGACATCCTAGCACTGGATGTTTTCCATGAACTCCCCTCTCCTGTTCTGCAATGCTCCTGCCTGACCCGGGCGCAGCGGCTCCCCACGGAAAGGACAGCTCACTGCTCCCCTGTCTGCATGGAAACGTGGGACGGGCAAGGCAATCCCAGGATTAACGTTTATGGTAACATCCTCTGCTCTGAGTGATCCAACCTGTGTGAACATGCACAAAATAATGTGTGGAGAGCTTTGCATTTAATTCCGTTTTCCCAGGTGTAGGAAAGGATCATGTGCACACGACGGAAAAGTGTGTATAATACACGAAGTTTTACATATTCCTCGCAAACTCGTTTGGCCACTAGCTCCCACAGGCAGTCCGGAGTCTCCATGGCTCCAGTGTGGCGCAGAAGGCTGCCTTCCACGCAGATTCCCAAAACCTCCGCGAGAGCCCCCAACAGAAAAATGCATCTGGCTGAGAACAAAGGCTGTGAAGATCTACGCGTTAGGTGCAGAGCTGAGGCAGTAAACTATGGTATGAGAAAGGGCAGTGTCCTTTTGTTCTATCCTCAGTCTTATTCTGCTCAGTCTTAATCTGCCAAAAGGGATGACTAAAACGCAGCCCAGCCTCTCGAGATCATGGTTACTGGGAAAGGCTGCACCGCAGAGCACGGCTGGCCGGACCCGCTCGGCCTCGTAATTCACCGACCAGAAACGGCTCTGCTCTCGTTTTACTGCAACAGGTATCACCAGCTTTTCGACAGGTTTTCAGGAGAAACCCACAAAGTGTTTTTTTTCTGTTTTTTATGGAACTCTGCCTCCCACCCCAAGTTTAGATACATTGGGATAGACACATAGGCACATAGGGTGCATAGGTGTGTAGATACTATAAAGGCTGGATAAAACAAGAGTTGCCTTACAAAAAGAAAATATATTTATATACATAGAAAATATACTTATAAATATTTTATGTATATATATATATATATATATTCAAAAACTAAAGACTAGCCACTGGTTTCTCTTCCTGTCATTTCTCTAACCTTCTCACCCCACCTCTAAACAAGAAAAAGAAAATCCACGTACTGCATGAGACCAAGTATGAGCACAGGCAAACTAAACAAAACAACACCCAAACGCTTTAGCTAGGTAAACATCAGTGGACTGATTTTTTTTCTGCTTTCCTCATAGTTTTCTCATATTTCCAAGAGCATCATAGTTCTTGGATGCTGAGGACAGAAACACTGCAGCTCTGGTATGGGCTGCCTCTTCTCCTAGTGCTGAACCAAAACATGCCAGCAAAAAAATCCTCAAAGCACTAAACATCATTTTTATTGTCTTACTTCACATATCATATTCTTAAAAAGAAGGAAAAAAATAGGCTTCTTACAGTTTAAGCAAGACAAAATGCAATTTATAGTCTTACAGTAATACAAGTGTACTTGTGCTCCAATTTTGATAACAGTGATTCTTTTCAGGAATTTTAAATGTTGTCATGGCATATTCCATAAAACTTAATTCTGTCTAATAAACAACATTTATGTAAAAGTTTAGCTTCACATTGGCATGACATAAACGCACAGTACTGCAATTTATGACCTTGGGAGGAAAAAATGGTCTTCTGCAAAACTGTAACAAGTATCTTGGTGATCTGTGGGTCAAATTATTTGGCTCTGATTTTAGCTATCTAAATGCTAATAGTTTAACATAACCCGGTCCTTCTTCGTGTTTTATTCAATGTTTTTCTCTTTGATATTGAAGAGATTCTAGCATTCAGTTCCTTTTTCTGAAGCTGCAAGTAGGACCCCAACCAAAAACCACACAAATGTGAGTATTTGTACAATAAACCTGCACATAAAAGCTATGTGTGAAGACATTTCACAAATGTTTATTAACCGAGGATGGACCTACCTGCATATTGACCAGAGAAATGCTTTTGTGTTTCTTCCCTTTTGAAAACCTTACTTCGGGCCCACTGCAGCTCTGCTAAACATCTTTTTGCGGGACCATAATCACTTGGCTTCGTGCCTGAGAACATAGCCAAAGAATGCAGTGATCCCGAGGACAAGCCCATTTCTCACTCATATTCTCCAAATACTTAGTCCTTTGACTTCCATAAAATTCCTTTCATCAAGGGGACAGGATTACTGCATTATTATTGAACAGTTTTTGTATTTTGGAGTTAAAAATGCCTAGATTTCAGCTTCTCATTTTACAGCTGCTGCTACACTGTCTTCTACTTTATTCTAGTTGAATAATTAAATACCCTTTAGTCCTTCTGACAGTCCTAGACTCAGCATGGCGGTTAATCAATATCCCATAAAAGGGAATTAGGCTCCAGCAACTGTTGCACGAGGCAGAAAGGATAAGGTAAGAGGGAAAAAAGGCTCTTTAGAGGAGATGACTAATTTTTTTTTTTTTGCATTGTAGAGCACATCTTACCAAATGTGCACAACACAGTCATGAACACACAATATGAGTGGAATTCAAATTAACCCCCAGAATTTAGCCCTTTGTCAGAACATGATGCCAACCAGCAGGCACTTTCTCAGGCCATTTGTTCCTATCTTCTCATTCTTGTTTCAGGGATAACCCCCAAAACACCTCTTGGCACAAACATTTTAAAAAGATAGTTCTCAGGGTAATGCTGTGTGGCTGCAACAGGTAAAGATTAAAAATAAAATAAAAAGAACACATTTATAAAGGTGATCTTGAATTCTGCTCAGTGCTCAGGAAAATCTACATTTGCAATAAGTTGAGGAAAACTTCCAGAATCTCTACAGGTCCCACAAGATGCATATTTGTTTCCTTCTTTTCTTGTACTGTAATTAATTGTTAGAGTATTAAGAGAGATCACAGACTGGTGCTCCCAAGGAATGGGAGACTGGGAGGAAGTAATGCACATTTTTCCCATGCCACAATATCTGCAGTCGGATCCTCGCAGAGAATAGCAGTCACTATAGCTCCCTTTGCTCTTCAACTGTTTTTCCTTTCTGGTGAGATATTCTGGTAGGAATTGTACTGAGAAACACTTAAGACTTCCTAGCAGGGGAGGGAATGGCTTGCAAGTGGAACAGTAGCAGCTGCAGGTGCTAAATAAATAAACAAGTGATAACAACACCATCAAGCCACTGACCTAGAGGTGGAAGACTGTATATCGTTTTTACTCTTCTATTCTGAGCTGCCTCTTAAATTTCTTATGTTTAATGATCTAGTATTTATAAAACACAGTATTTCAACTTTAAGCTATGCACAGTGTAAATACCTCTGAGTAACACAGAACAGATCAAATAATAGAAAACAAGTTTTGTGCAATGCATTCTTGATATCAGGCTTCCTGATACATTTAGCTGAAATCCAGTGTTTACAAAGATATTCTGGTGTCGTACAACCAGTTACAATACTGACATTTTAGTTATTTATTTATTAATTCTCAGTGCACTTTAATGGATATAAAAGGAAATAGATTCTTCATACTAACTTGATACTGCAATTTTGCTAAGTATGGAGTTGCATTATGTACACACTTCAGGAATAACATGGGCTAAGCTACACTTACTATTTTTGCTGGTTATTTAGCTAGAAAATAACAAATGACTCTTTCTTATCTACAAGGCCATCATTTTTTAAAATGGAAATTAGGCTTCATTCAAAATTCTAAAATCCACCAAACGAAATGAGATCTTTTGAAGCAGATTAAAGTTTATATAAAATGTGCCCAACATTTAATGAAATAGTTCTGCAGTTGGAACCAAATCTGTAAATACAGGATGAATAATCTGCAACTAGTGAAATGAACAGAGTATTTCTGGTCCCCAAGTCCTCCAGTATTTTAAAACTGGTAGATCTCAGCCTCTCTTTTTTTGGTTTTCTAATCAAATGACTATCTTGGCAGAAATGAGGGGCTTGCCTGCCTTGTAATCTCCCAAGCAGTTTCTCATCTTTAAGCTGTTTGCTAACCTTGACAAGTTAAACTGAAGAAAAGTCCTTTACCTGCTGCAAAGTCTACAGTTACCAGAAGCAGCTTTGCTACCTTGGCCAGGTACAGGGGTAGATCTGGAGCCTTCTCGCATTTAGGAGGACGACTTTCTCTAAAACTCCAGCAGCAAAGGAGTTTACTTTCCTTTACTTACTTTCCAAATACTATCTTCCCTATTATAAGGAAAATAATTAAATTTAGGACTGAACAATATGTCATGATTTTGCATTCATGCTCCATTTCTAGCAAAAACGCAACTATTTTATTTTTAAGAGATTCAAATTGTTCTTTGTGATTCATCAGAACCTACTTGTGCTCCAGCAACAGGCTTGAGAGGATGCAGCACTCAAGCAATACTGCCAGACTTGTAGGACGTTAATTTAAAAAGCTTGTCTGAAAAAAATGGCAGTAGTAAGTAAAACTGTAACACAAGCATATAGAGGAATCAAAATAAGAGACCAGAGACAAAGTTATACAAATAAATGCATGGCCCAGTTCCTAAAACAGTTTACATTAGCAAACTAATCTCTCTGTAGGGTCACAGCCAAGTGCTGTTGTACTTGTAACATAAACTGAAACCAAAAATAAATATATATGGAAGTAAAATTTAAGACACCAGTATTTCACCTTCAATACTTAATATTTTAGGAGTACTTTAGATGTCTGAAGGCAAAGCAAATAAAAGAAATCATGTTTGACAGAAATACTGGTTCTTGCTTAAAAGTGGATCTCTCCTAAATGTCCTAATAAGTCTATCAGAATATCTACTAAAGTAGCTCACTATGCAAAGACCTTATCTCTGCCCTCCACCAAAACATCCTATCACACAGATCAGCCCGTTAACTGGGCATCTTTGTCCCTCCTCTAGAGAGTTTTCCTTCGACACCTTCTTCTCTCACTTGCAGCAGCTGCGACAGGGACACAAGCTGCACAGACAGACAGACCCTTCTTTAATCAGCGCCGATCCCTATGCCCCGGATCAACAAACACACTCGGGCCGGGCTGCCACCAGCGCTGTCTCAAAGGTCTATTTATTTGCCTGAAGTCTCTACTAAAACTCAGCTGCCTTAATCCCCCATATGCCACTCACCTCTTGCTTTGCCGTGTGCCAATACTTCATGCTAAAAGGCAGTCTATACATGTATGGAATTTTTTTTTTAATTATGTCTCCAACCTACCAGCTGTCAAAATCTACTTGACATTTACAATAGTGTCTGCAGAGTAATCTGTATCTATTTCAGTTTTTTTAACTGTCAACTATTCTTGCTCTTACTTTAGGAATACACTTTCATTGTATACTTCTCATAGAAAAGTTACCATTTTGGGTACACATCTCTATTACAGTTGGATAAAACCCATGAAATACAGAAATAGCACATTCTTTAAGATAAGGATGAATTATGCACCGAGTAACTCCTCTCCAGTTTGGCAGGCAGGATGCACATCCTCCCCCACACACCCCTTGGTTGGGGCCTTCAAGCAACTCCTTGGTCTTTTTGGGAAAAGAAAGAAGCTGTATGAAGTTTGCAACGGAGCTTTGCTCTATACCTCTGCTAGAAAGTAAAAGCTACATCAACCAACCAAGAGTCTGATTAAATCTGAAATGTTTTTGTATTTTGCACTTAAGGACAGCAGATAACTTTCCTCCTTCCTTTTACTGCAGGTTTCGACAACAATAAACTGTCTCAAGAGTCGAAAACAGTTTCCTAGACTGAAAAATTGTAAGGAAAAAATCAACTGCCCTTAACAAGAAGAATCCTGGACAAACCTTTCTTAGATTTTCCTTCTTGAATTATTTAATGAACATATGGTTAGAAATAATACAAGTTACATTTGTATTACTTCAAAAGCTACTCATAAAAATGCCTAAAGCTACTCAGCTCCTCTCCTGACTCTACTGCCCTCACTCCATGCCCTTCCAGCACTGTTTGCTGTGGGATCTCTTTCGAGGGTGAACCCGTGTTCTTGCCTCAGTGTCTCCTCTCTGACCTTAAAACTTACGTTAGATTTTTTTCTCTTCAAAAGTACCTTATAACAGGTTACTTCCATTTCACATACATCCTCACATCAGACATCAAGTATGATAAGAAACTTGTCCAGCTGACAGAGCCCATTAAAAATACAGATACAGTAAATGCAAACACAGCTATTTGAAATTATTTTAGAAACTATGCGGAGTTAATCACTCAGGCTAACGAAACCCCGCAGCAGTTAGCAGGGACTGACTTCATCCACCTCCCGACACACACGCACGACACTCGTGTCTGCGCCAGGCTCCTCTTTCTCCCATGAGGAGGACGGGCCCTCCCGGGGCCGGAGACCCCTGCGGCGGCAGGAGAGGCCGCGGGAGCAGTGCCTGCTTCGCTCCCCGCTGGCGGGCGCAGAGCGCTGGGCACAACAGGGCTCAGTGGCAGCGGCCGAGTCGCTCGGTGTCCCCGCAACCCGAGGGCAGGTGCCACCCTGCGGACCTCACTGCACAGAGATCCTGCAGTTGGTTTCACTCACAGCTCCCGCCTCTGGAATTCAGTGGCCCTTCCCGCGCAAGCCTTGCAATTTGCTCAGGGCTCCCTCCTGGCAATGGACATCTAGCTCTAGCTGCACGTCATTTCACTCAGTAGATAGTAAACCAACATTTTTTTTTTTTCTCCAGAGCAATCAGCATAAACTGAAGATATAAAAAGCATTTCAGAAGAGGGCAAGTTTCTCTAATGCATTTTCTAGCATTTTCTTCAAATATTGCTCTTTACTCTTAATTGCATTTTCATATTTTTGAAACTGGATCTTACTGTAAAAAGAATCATGAAAACAAATATCACTGACTGAAACAGTAGCGCTGCACAAACCCATACATTAATTGAAACTGTTCGTTTCTTAAATTTCTTAGGCAAACTATTAAATCTATGGAATTAAACAGTCTTCTTTTTCTGAATTTTTCTTTCACTGTTCATTGTACTTCACAGTTGCTTGAGCAATTCCACAGAGCTCTGTCCTTGGCTCCCTTCTCATGAGGGAATCTCTCCCAAAAGCAATTTTAATTTCTACTTATACATCAATACTCTGCTCCAGATTGGCCTCTCCTCCAAAGACCAGGATCTCCGGCCCTTCCTGATGTGATCAGGACTTAACTGACCACATCAGTTGATTTCAGCCTCATTTCAAGCGCTTCCTCCCCATCCTCTGCAAGCCCTTCTTGCTACGCTTGTGTTTTTATTAAGTGTTGTCAACATCACAGCCACTTGTTTGTCACAGAGGCTTGTAGCCCCTGGCAAATAGATCTTTAGCATTCACATTTTTTTTAGATCTCCATCTCTAGGTTACATAATATTTTTTGACATAACATCCAAACACTAGTCTTACTCATTACAAAACTTACCCAAAGATCATTTTCACTGCTTTTTTTCTTAGCATTACATTTCTACATAGTTTGCTCCTGAATCATCGCATTGCCTCAAACACAAGCAGTCCTTCTTTAGTTTTAAGGCCTCTCTCAGTTGTTTTCTAACCTCCTTTAAATTATTTACTTATCAGTGCCCTCATCTACCTGTTTCATTTGCAAGTAGTAACCTTTAAGTTTCTTTTTCTTGCTCTGCTTCCATTTGGAAAATGCTCATTATAAACATCTCTCAAGCTACTTCACTAAGATCCCTCAAATATTTTTTTAAAATTTCCTTTTACTGTGTTGCATACAGAAAATATATTAAAAGGCTAAGATGAATACGAAGGTATTAGTTCATTCATCTGATTGACTAGCATTTTTCATCGTTAGACTCTTGAAGAAAGCTTCAGATATAATAACTAACACAAAGCAGCCTTTATCTATAACCAGCTATTACAGCAAAAATCACAGTATGTGAATGGAAGATATGTAAGATCACTAAGGTAAAAAAGAAGTGGAAGAGAGTTCATTCATTTGGGGAACCAATTTCTCATTGCATTTCTTCCTTTCTATCCAATACAGAAAATGACACAGAATCATCTCTTTACTGCCTCAATTTTATTTTTTAACTACCAAAAAATATTTGAACCATATAAATATGGAATAAAATTTTCCTATTTTGTCAGAAGAAAAAAATAAAGATTTTAGAAGAAATGGAAATGTGGAATGAAAAATATTACTTTGACCAAAAACAAAACAAAACAAAACTATGCCATGAGCACTGAGCAAAAGCCACTTGTTAAATTCAACAGGCTTTTCAGCCATTCTACTCCTCTAAAGGCACCTCCAAAAGGGAACAGGAGGAACGGCTTTAGTTAAGAGAGGCCAATGACATGTCACCAAATCTGTTCAGCTTACAAGTTTTATTCCAGATTCACATAGTGCAAATTCAATCTGGAGCTGAAAGTCAGACAGGCTCTCTCTGCTCTGTCTCACCGAAGTAATGGAGATTTTCCACGTAAACCACTTTTGCTGCCACACCTGTTGCAATTCCACTGACGTTACAGAGACACCCAGGGTAAGGTCGGCCTCTGCACTTGGAGTTTAGTTAACGATCTAGTTGATGTCTGAGCCAGAAAAGATCTAGTTTACAAGTCCACGCGTATTTTCAGAGGAAGAAAAAAACATAGCAGTAGACAGGAATTCAGTGCCTGAAAACACAAAGAAGGTGAGGCTCCGATCCACCAAATCAAATGCGCAGAACCAGCTACTCCTGGGGTCAGAATTTCAGTCCCGTAAGGCAGAATTTCAAGGGTTGATCTTTTTGTGCTCTGTGCTCTCCCAAACGCCACAGGACTCCTTGCCTCTTTGTGTCCTCACTGTGCCTCATGTCATTGTAGATTGTGGGGACAAAAGCAGAACCTCTCATTCTCAGAGCGCATTGGGAGGCGGTTGTGTGTTTCGATGGGCCATCTCCACAGTCGGTGCCGAGGACAGGTCCATTGCTCCGGCTGCTCAGTGTTTGCCCCGCGTACCCTCCATCGCCAAAGGAGGAACGTCCAAGGTGCGCGTCGGGAAGCTTTCCAGACGAAGGAATCTTCTGGGAGATGTTTTATGCTTTACCAAGTCTTCCTCTCCTTAACAACTCTTTCCTCTCTGTGTACACTGATTTATTTGTACGGAAAATGCATTGCTTAATTAGCTTATTTATTTCCAAAATATAGCACCCAAGATGAAAAAATAAATCCTTTCTGAAGACTGACGATAAATTGAATATTTAATAAATGCTATGGCCATTACTAATTATGGAGGCTTACAGCAAGATGACCACAGCCTCACAGTTGTAACCCACCCCTTGACCCGCTACAGGGGATCCGAAGTCGTGCACAGGGCCAGGAGAGGCTGGAGAGAGAGAAGCTCTTGTTTTGGAGGAAATCAGTCATGGAAGATTACAGAGTGAGGAGAAGGATTTGGGTCTAAACTACCCGTAGATTTCCCCACTTTTCTTTTAAACACACAGCCGTCTCTGGAGGTGGTTTTCTTTTAAACAGATCGCTCAGAAGGAATATATATGAAAACACAACAACTCTATGTTGAGCATTCTTTGTTAATTTAAATGAGCTCTTTGCTAATTTATGGAAGATTATTTTCAGAGTGCGAGTTTAAACTTCTCTCTTATAACAAAGCTGTTTCTTGTTTGCATTTGAAACAAGTATTTTATCCTGTGAATTTACTTACGAGACCTGTTATTTCTCCTTCTTAAAACGCGTGGGCAGTATTTTCAATTCATGCCTGAGAATTTGGTTAATTGAGCCATAACAGCTTTTCACATATGAAAATGAAGCTTTTTATGTACTGCAAGCTTTTTCATGATATATAACATACATCAACAACAGAAAAAAATACACCCTATATTGCCAACTAATGGTTTCTTATTGGTATTAGACAGGAGAGAAAAAAGAAAGAAAATTATGTTTTTACTGCATCAAAAGCAGTGAACAACGACGACGACGACATTTGAAAAAAAACCTGGTAACGCTAACAGCTGATAACAATCCTTTTTTCCTGTTCTGCCTCTGGTCTCAAATTAGATCCACATCAGCATGTCAGATGCTTTTATTCTGGAGAGAGAACAGTAGAAATGAAATAGTATCTCCTATACATGTGCTGAGAATCAACTAAAGCGGGCAGCTGCATGTGGGCAGGGAGGATCAGGTTCTTTGTTGGAAAAGTGGGGCTGGAAAGAGAACAACAGCCTTTTCTAGACATTATTTTTTTTAGGTTCAAGCAGGTTCAGCACCTTACCATGCTAATTCCTCACCAGCAATGAACATTTCCTCTGTGTGAGAGATGAGCACAGTCTAGCAACAATCCTCCAAACAGTTTAATTTAACTGTAGGATTAATGGACATGGCAGCACCTGCAGTATTGATCAGCACTGCAAAGCAGCTTGGGCCCACCTTGTTCTGTTGAGTTGGATGCACACATGCACTCTCACGAGAGCACACGACTTTTTCTGCCCAGCAAACTTCAAAACGAATATAGAAGGGGAACAAAGAATGCAAAAAGTCAAATACTCTCATAAAGTACCAATCGGCCTTAGCCTCCAACAAAACAAAACCTTAATCAAATAATAAATAAGTAACCTAATATCTCCTTCTACCTGAAATCCTTCCCCATTCCTTCCCACCCCCCACTTCCCCTGAAAACCAGATGGCCCCTGCTCTATGCCCTGAAGGTCAACAGATGCACCATGGCTTTGGATAAAGAAAAGGTATATAATATGGCTAATAATATTTCCAGATGATAAAATAGGAAACCACACAGTGAAAAGAACTGCTCAAAAATCTACAGCAAAGAAGCAAAGTAAACATGGTTACTGTGTTAAAATAACCAAGTCACCAGTGAAAATAAAAGCCTAGAAGTGCTCTCTTATCTATACCATGAATAATAAATAACAAGCAAGAACATTGATTTTTAAAAAATTACTGTAAAAAATTACATAAAGAAAGGATACTAGAAAACTCAAGGGACTGCTAATGGGGAAGGCTTTTTATTTGTCATGGCTGTCAAAAGTTAGGAACTTCATGATTTCCATGTTTTCGTAATACGTGCCCATGTCTTTTGGCTTTATAGGCAATTTGCGTGCAAGCTGGCGGGGTAGTAGCAGAATGACTGCAGAGGTGAATAAACAGGTGAACGATTTAGTCTAGAGCGCGTTGGCTCAGTCTGAACTCAGTTACAGCAAAGTACGTCTGGAGAGAATCAAACAAATTACAGATTAAGCTATTCCAGATTTCCACTGGAGCATTTGAGGTTCAAATCCAGGTCCGCGACTCTTAAAAGAAAAACTCATTCTAGTGACAACATTATTGAGCTCCATGCTTCTTGTGTTCCCCTATTTCCAGATCAAGTATGCCCAATTTACAAACAGGTTTTTAATAGGCAACCCTTTCGACTCAGTCTAAAATCAGGAAGGCAGCTGAACTTCTTTCCTGAGAGCATCAAGGACACGTATGTTACTCCGTACTGTTGCCACTAGGAAATCCTACCACCTTTACCTTTTTTTGGGTGGCTATGAGGAGGACGCTTGCACACTTGTGAATATCACGACCTTCAGTTTGATTCCATAGCTTTTACACCAAGACAGCACTACAGTTTAAGACTTAGCAACTATGGTGGTGGAGCCACCCTACAACCTACTGCTCGCAGTTACTGAGAGGCTGTATCTAGGCAAAGCGCCTAAGCTCAGGGCAAACACAAAGCAGCGCAAATTACCTTTGTACTCTTTCCTAGACATGAAATAACTTGTTGTCTCACAGTAACAAGCCATATCCTCACTTGAAAGCTCTCTGCGCCAGAAAAGAAAAAGCGCAACTCGGTCACATTTCCTGGTAGGCTCACAGGTATCAGAGGTTATTAACAACAAAGCGAGGGACGCCCCGGTGTGTGTGTGCATTAAACAAATGCCCTCCGCAGCTGCAGTTCAACACATGCGGCAACTTTCTACCAGGTCTACGCTGCCTTTTGCCATAAACAGTTTGTGTGTGTCTGCAAACAAACAGAAACCACGTCCATGCGAGCCAAAGAGCCGTAGGCTGCCAGATGCCAGTACCCAAGGCTGGTGTGGATACGCCCTGGTGACCAAGGTGCTTGTGGCCTTTGGCCTTGCCCTGACACCCGCAGTGCAGAACAACCTTCACCAAAGGAAACGGCCAGAGCCACATGCCTCCCCAGTGGCAAAACAGCGTGGGAGGGAGGAGCAGCCCACGCGCTCTGGCTTGAGGTCTGCCAGCAAGGCTGCTAGCGGCGGCTGCCGTTCGAGCGAGGGCCTGTTCCTCGCAGGGAGCCCCTGGGCAGAGAGGAGACACCACGTCCACGGGCCGCACCTCCGCGCCGTGGAGGAGCCGCGGCCTTCCCAGGTGACACCAGCTCAAACGCCGGCAGCCCCCACAGCTGAGCCCGTGCTGGCATTTCTTCCGGCACGGCGCAGGTAGAGGCTAGCTTTCCTTTCCCCTGCTCGTCAGTGCAGCTATTCGGCATAGACCAAGCCCCGAAAGGCAACGGCGCTTTACAAGTCTCACAAAATGAAGAACAACTGAAAGGCTCAAAAATGAAAAAGAGGACAACAACAACAAAATTTTTTGTTTGGTTGGTTTCCCACCTTCCCTCTCATCAGTTTAAGAGTTCAGACTAGACAGCAAGCTCTGTCTCTGAGTTCTCAATCTAGAACAGCGATACAAAATGAAAGAAAATCCGTCTGCATGCAGCTGAGGCATAAGCACGGCGACGGGATATACCTGGTAATGCTAGCAGGAAAATACAAGCATATAAGCACAATTTCTAAAAATAAAGTGTTCTATGTTGGAGCTGTCAACATCCTTGCAGCTTTTGGTCCTTTGAGTCCATTTTAGACTCCCTCATCTAATCCCCTGCTGCTGATCCCTAGAAGCTGTGCCAAACACCAGGAAAGGGAACAGTGAAGCTTCCGTTCTTGTGAGGGTCTCCAGCACGGTGCTTACAGGCACGTTTTTCAACAGTCCCCTGTAATTTAACTATATTTGTTAAACACAAATTAAGCTTGACTTGGAGGATGCATGTACACCCTTTAAGGAGGTTTCAAAGTCCTGAGGTGAGCCCTATTTCCCTCTTTCTCCATGGCGCCCCTGGGAAGCCGGTGCACGCACTGCAGTACCCGCGCACCCCCAGGCGCAGCTGCCACCCAAGCCAGTGGGGAGCGTGGCACACGGGACCCCTCGGTATCTCCCGGCTAGCACTGTACACGTGCACTCGACTTCCAGAAAACTCTGGACAGAGCCCTGGGAAATTAAAGCTATTAGATTAATCTGAATCATTTTATTCATTTACATAATCCCGCTGTAAAGCAAATTAGACTGTGGAATCTGTAGAGAGACTTTACCAGATCTTTTTTGTGTGCGTGAATAAGGAGTAACATCATTATGTCAATGGGGCAACATTACAATCTGGGAAAAGCCTATTACTGATGAAATTGAAAAATAAAGCAGCCTGCATGTCAGCCCGGCAAAGCAAGCGGCTGATTTCTGCATTTGATTGTGCGGAAAAGGAGAATTCATAGGAGAATAAGAGACTGTGAAAGCTGCTCCATTTTTAGAACGCAGAGAACAAGAAATTGTAAACATTTTACAGTAGGTCAAGTTCCAGGCCTAACATTCACATCGCATTACAAAAATATCAGCTAAGGTCTTTCCAAAGCTGCTCCACATTATTAATCCATTGAAATATTTTTTTTGGCAAAACAGTACATCAATATAATCATCTCATAAGATTTCTATTTTTAAAGTATTTGGATTTAATGTGCATAGACCTAATTCTCAAACTGCTTTTTTACAACTTTTTTTTTTTTTTTTAAAGACACATAAAGACTGCCAGCCTAAACTTAACTATTTATTCTTCTCTTCAGAATTACAGACTGGTGAACTGTTGAAGAGAGGAATTATCAATATAAAGATGCTTACAAGCATCCAACCCAGCCATTCATTTTTAAGATACAGCAAAAAGACAGGAAGCCTTGATCAGAAATCATTTACCACTATTCATATTATGCTGCTGTCAAGGAATCCTAACTAGGATTCCTATTTGATAGATAATATTAAAATCTCAAAAAATCACACTATAAAAAAAAAAAAAAAAAAAAAAAAAAAAAGGGAGACAGGACAGGATAATCCTTGTCCCCAGTAGTTACAATTTAAGAATAAAATTAGAGATACTGGATGATCTATTCTGGTAGATGGCAATTATAAGAAAACTGTCTATGTCTCCAGACCACACTGCAAAAGAGATATTCATCTCATGATGCTGGAGTACTGCAAGACACATGACATTCCATTTTATTTAATTTTTTCTGAAGTAAAACTGGCCCAGAGAAAGCACGACCCTAAGGAGGCCGCACTGTTTTTTAGCATGTTAACTTGGGCTAACCATACAAAAAACCCCAACCCCACACTGTGAGATGCTGGTAGGGCCAATGACCTAACCCTGTTCAGCGTTTCCAGGGCCCTAATTCACTTTCCCTTGTTTTGAAGTGGGTTTTGGAGATACCTCTAAGCGGCAACGTCACCTGAGCAGAGTGCCGCACTCTGCTTGGTTCCCTTCATCACGGAGAGCCCTCGCGGGGCCTGTGCAGAGCACGGGGCTAACGCAGGTGGCCGCGGTGGGAGCAGCGCGGAAAGCGAGGAGCGCCGCAGCGAGGCCCTGCTCCCGGGCTTGCTTCCCAGGAAGGCATCTTCTGCGTGACAGCCGCAGGGCTGCCCCAGGAGCAGCACTCTCACCGCTGCCGCCGAGCGCGGGCGAGGGAAGCAGCTGCGGGGCGCTCGGGCATGCCCAGGCCACGGCAGCGCCGCGTCCCCGAGGCGGACGCCTCCCAGCACAGGTCTGGCCGTGCCGCCTCCAGCGGAGAGCGGTGCCGGGACGCCTCTCTCCGTACAGCTCTTCGCTACAAAATAAAAAGGCTACACGCCTTTTGCGTCTAAGTGATTTGGCCCACGTAGGTTGTGACGGCGTGCAAAAGCAATGTCAGGTCTACAGAACGGCTACTCACGCTGAGGTGTTAAACATGTGACAGAGAAGAGGAGGAAAATCCTATTGAAGGGAAGAAATGAGCCCACAGAAACCAATGTACATTAAGTGCCATGACCCTGAAATTGCTAGTAGTAACTCGAAATCAACAGTTTGGCAAACATTGCATTAGTTTGGAAGCTAACAGGGAAGCTCACATTTAATTTCCCTCTTCTCCCTTATTGTTATAAATGCATGGTGGGGATTATGACCTTTGCTGTTAAGAGTTTGGGTAGTTTCAGATGCGAGAGTCCGACTGCCCAACTTGCTAGTTGGGGGGACGCAACCATGAAGCACGTGCTTCCACTCCACAGGTCCAGCTTTAGAAGTCAGTGAAGGACTAAATTCATTAGACAACCCGGGGCAGCCACATCTAAAAATCAATGTAACTAAATCTACCAGGGCTTATGAGCGAGCCTCCTACATTAGAGGTCCAAAAACCAAGGGATCCGCTCATTTTTAAAGAGCTTTCCTGTGATACTCCCAAAAAGTTACTTCATTAAAGCATTCTGAACTCCTTTGAAGGATGGAAGGAAACACACTGCTGCAAAAGCCCTAGCACAGTTTCGTAAAAGCAGTTTTTATTTTCCCTCCTTATAATGGGATAATGCATTTCAACAGCACGCAATATTGTAGTGGGTTATTCAGAGAGATTTGTTTTGCGCCCATCATTTGTGCATTACTACAGAAAAATTCCTGGCCTAGAGAGATACTTCAGGGTAACGGTTATATGCATTTCTAGTTTATGCCACATAATGTCTGCTTCTAATGCATTGATTGCTGTGTTACTCAAAACGCTGCAAAACGAAGAAAATTATTTTTAGGAGGAGACGCACTATACACTTTAGAAAACAATACTTCCTTAATGTAACTACTAAAGAGTTGGTGATTACACTGTAAACACCTTGGAAAACAATTCTCAAATGTAAATCCTCCCTGTTATCTATCTATCTATACACGTATATACGCATACACAAAGATGTGTATGTGTTTTGTGTACGAGTACGTATACAGCAAGACACATATGTCTTTATCAGAAAGGTTCCCAAGGGATATTTATGACATTTTGGAATCACTCTTTTCTGCCTGTACTCAGAACAAGCCGTCCTTCCAGCAGAGCAGCCGCAATCACTGTGCTAAATGGTAAATCCTAAAGGACTTAAGTCATGCAGTTACCTGCAAAGGAAAAGGATTCTTCCCAGTGTATTTATAAATGCTAAATGGCCCGGGAAACAACTTGGAGATTTCTCATGCTCAGATCCTCATTTTCTCTTGCGTGGTCATCCCTGGGACAGCTCTGGAAAACAAGGCGGCCATTTTCTCTTAAGCTGTTACACTCCGCAAACCAGATTGAAGTGCTTGATAAGCTGCCGTTCTCTTCCGCGCCTGCAGCAATCGGAGGGGAAAAACAACCAATCACCCACAAACAGGTAGCAACCACAGCCATTTTCCTGCCTGCCCGATATGACTCAGGAGGCGGCGGCAGATGGGGCTGCGAGGGGGAGGGCAGGCGACGGGCAGGCCCGAACACCCGCACGTGGGCAGCGCTCCGGCCTCGGCCCCGCTCCTGCTGCTCGCCTCGGCCCTGCCAGATGCCACAGAGCCAGCATTCCCCGTGTCGTCTCGCTGCCTTCGCTTCTCCCACACTTCCAAAAACCGTGACCTACCGTTATTATTAAGCACGGGGAAAAAGCAGTGTTAACACGCACTCTGCAAACGCGCACACGCGCCTAAGTGACATGGCTCTAAGTCACCTCTCTCAGATAATTTGTTATGGGGGCAGATTTTCAAAACCACTACGCACCACTAACTCTCCAAGGAAGCACACACCCGGACATGCAAAATCCCTAACCACTTAAAAATATTAAGGGCTGTCCCCACATACACTAAAACAAGAAGCCAAGCCATTTGTGCTTAAGCTTACTACTATTTTCCCTCAAAATCCTGTTTCTGCTCATTTTTCTAAAACTCTCTATTTTGCAAGCTCAAGAAAAAGTCTTTTCAGGCACTGTTGAAAACATACTCCGATTCCGTTGCGCTGAAACTTGTTTGGTGAGCCGAGGCGCCCGCACTCCGCTCGCGCTGCCCGCCCAGCCCCGGCTCCTCGCTCGGGCCGGCAAGGCCCAAGGCAGGGCTGGGGGGGGCCCGCGGGCAGCCCCGCTGGCCCGCCCGCCTCGGTGCTGCTGGCCCAGCACGGCCCAAGGAGGCTCGGGGACGCACGGGGCTGCGGGGCAGCGCCCGCTGGGGCCGCTGGGATGCGCTGCACCGCGCCGCCCGAGCAGGACCCCTGTCCAGCCACAGGCTGCACAGGAGCCGAGAGGCGTCCCAGGAAGGAGCCGGGTCCCAGCATGGGTTTGGCAAACCCGTCCTTGGACGTGGTGGCGCAAAGGCTTCTTTGATTCATTACCTCCAACTCAGACGCCTCTCTGCAGTGGCTGCTCCCCAAGAGATAACAACGCAATCTCGGTACCTACAGTACGAACTTAGCTGAAGTGTAAAAGGTTTTGCTCCACCAGTGCTGATGGCCAGCAATCCAAAATCCAGGATTGCTGGCAGTGCTGGGTGGCTAAGCTGTTTCTATGGTTGTACCTAACTAGCTCTCGTTTTCTTCAGAAAACCTTAAAAGAGCCAAGGAGCTACATGGTGGTGATGGCTTACAGTTGGACTTGATGATCTTGAAGGTCTTTTCCAACCATAATGATTCTGCGATTCTATGAGACAAACAACAGTGTCAAAAATGCTATTAGAATTGCAGAGATCCAAAATATCAGAAGAGATGTTGAAACCTATGGCACCTTCTGTGCCTTACTTCCTCCAGCTGCTCTGGTCCTGCTGTATCCCCTACAGTATCCCCACCTCTGCTCTGGTGCTGCAAAGGGACTGCAATAGGCAACACTAAAAAAAATTTTCTTAGCCCACTGTTTGCCCCATATCTCGAGTTAAGGTTGCCAATACAACCATGCACTTTCATATATGATTTCTAAGGCCATTTTTAATTCAAGATGGTATCAAACCATCAAAGCAACTAAACTGTAGAAAAGTTTCCGGATATTACTTTGGCCCATGCACAGTATGGCTGTTATAACTGATGGCACAATACCAAAGGCGCAGCAGAGCACCCATATTTCAAACATGCAATTCAATCATCTATTACAAAAATTACTGAAACAGAGTCAAGTGCTATTATGATTAGCCAGTAAAGAGCATTTTAGTTCTGCGACCACTGCTTTTCACTGGGTAAAAAAAGCTGAGCCTTGTTTCTCTGCCAAGTATACATGCATCACCACATTTTTTAATATCTTTTATTTTGGAATGCAGGAGAGTCTACGTTTAAGAGTAGAAAGTCTCCTCACTCCACTAAAATTCAAAGTATGTAAAACCACAACTCTATCAGTCATGCCATCTGTGCTAGAAATGCCATTCTTTTTCTTTCTTTTTTTTGACACGGGACTATTATATCATGTGCAGGTGGCAGTGGCTAAAAATATATCACAGAAGATGCATGTAAAACTAGACTACTGCTTTTTCTGTTCAAAACAGTAAGCGCAAATGAACCCCTATCGATGCAGCTCGTACTTCAGGCACTAAAATTTTTCTCTTTAGACCTGTAACCCTGGTGCTGAAATGCTGTTTCCAGATGGAAAATGCATAGTTCCTCACACCTGTTTCATACCAACAAAGTAGATAAAATGGCTTGATCTTTTCCAGGAAGGAGTTCAGCAGTGTTGCAAGGAGTCAGACAAGTGCCATATGGCCAGAAGCAAGGGAAGACGCAGGAGAGCGGAGCACCACCTCTCTCAGTGGCGGCGAGACGGAGGCTGGCTCAGCTGCGGTGCCTGATCAACTATTCCAAATCAATTAAGGCTGATGCCAATTTGTACACATGAATCTTTGTATTTATAAACGAACCTAAATATTCCGCAGCAATATTCCATACGCTTTGTGTTCCATAGTACACGGACAGGAACCAGGCACTGGCTGAGCTCATCAGCTGTGAAAAGCTGGAGTTTTATCAGGTAAGCTTTTGTCTAAAAATACAGAGGACTAGCAGTGAATGAACATCTTCCTGTCTTATAAAATAATGTCACCCAACCAAAGCAGAATTTTCAATTAAGAATAAAGATGTTTACTCAGTTGTTTGGAGCTGGCATCAGATTTGAGCCTCGGCTTGCTGGCCTATTTTTAGCTTAACAACAAAAAGAGAGAATTTACTGCCATTAGTCATACTAGTTTTAAGAAGACCGAAGTTTATAAATACTTCTCCTAGGTTTTCCAAGAATCCTCTTGTCTCTTAGAGATTTAAGGGAAACGGCGTGCCCCTTTCCCTGGCTGGGCAGCTTCGCAGCAGCAGCTTGCACGCAGTTTCCTCAGGGCTGCAACGCGAAGCCCGAGGCAGCTTTGCTGCACGTCTCATGCCGGGGCTCCGCGGCCAGAACCAGCAGTTTGCTTCCAAAAAGTGCCCAGGACGCTAAAGATTTTCAGCGGTGACTCAGCGCTCTGAGGGAAAGTTGTTAGACGGAGAGGGTGACGGCGAAGCGGCCGGGAGGCGACCCCGCGCAACGTGCTGCGGGTGACGCGGCTCGGGCAGGCGCTCGGCCTGGGCCGCCTCTGGGCTCCCTGCTAAGCGCTACCGGGCCGAGCTCAGCAGGGAGCCCCTGCCTGGGAACGAGTGGCATGGGGAGGGTGGTAACCGAAGGCTCCCCTCCCTGGCACGCCACCGAGGGAGCGCGTCAGGGACAGCAGGAGGGCAGGAGAGTCCCCCTGGGGAGCAGCCAGCATTGGAACTGAGAATGGAGTTGGTTTCCCTTTGCCTCGAGTGCCTCGAGGAGGGCATGGAGCAACATCTCCAGGCCTCTTCAGGAAACATGCTGAGGTCATGGGAGAATTGGGACACATATCATACCTGCCACAAAAAGGAATGGAATAGATAACATGACCCAAAAAGTGTTTTAAAGAATCATTTCTACCCATCTCACATACACCTCTGTGTGCCAGTTGAAAATCAGTGCCAGATGCATGGAAAAAAAAAAACAAAAAAAACCCCAATTCTTTAATATGTTTGATCAAATTGAAAAGCACAAAGGGGCGAGAAATTGAAAAAGTCACCATAACCCGATGAGCTGTTCTGTTCAATTAAGACTAAACTGGGAGATTGATAAGGGAAAATACAAGGAGGTTATTTTTCAACAGAGTACGCTAGAGTGAAGATGGGAAATCTGGTAGAAATCTAACGGGATAAAGTAGCAGATGGTAGGTAAGACACCCAGGGGACATGGAATATGTTTAAAGAAGATATTAACTAACAGTGTGGTTAAGAGTACACGCAATATCACACGCACTGAGTTGAACTTCAGTGTAAATAGTAAGGCCAAAAAAGCCTTAATATTCAACGTTAGACTTGCAAACATTTTAAAAAGCACACAAGACAAACACAAAAAAATGTTTAAGAAAAAAAAAAACATATAACAGGGATATTTAGGAGAATGGCTCTTGTCCTCATCTTAAGGAACACGGCAAGCAACCATCTGCAAATTATGACATAGGATAATTCAGAGAGGACAAGCAGCAAAGGCATTAATCATCAAGGACAGGACAATAAATAATGAACTCAATGTACAGCACGGAAACTTTGCTTATATTTCAGGAAACACTTTGGCCAGCAGAGGAAGCTACCAGGGGACCCGTGCAAACCACCCTCATTTGGGAGAGCAAGAGCCTACGGGGCAGCCTCGGAGAATGGCACTCGCACAGGCCCGCAAGGGCTCAACGGGAAAACTACTCCACAACCTCCATCCACTTTTTCAAATACAAATACGATAGTAACTTTCAGCAAAACCTTCCCCGCTACCTACTTCCCTTCCAGTAGGCAGGTGTGCCGGAGTGCAGCATACAGACCACGCGCTGAACTTGTAAGCAGTTCAGCTCGTTGCAGCTCCTTGTCCTCGGGCACTTCCTCGTTTTCTCCGTGGTGCAGTCGAGTTTGCTCTGGCGGTCTCGAGAAACTTTGGTGGTCCTGCGCCTCCTAAGTTTTTGCTAACAATTAACAAATAATATCTACAAACAATACGGTCCAGCTGTAGGATTGCTTATGTCCCAGTAAAATAAATAAATGTTATATGTAAACTCTGAATATATACAGTCAGATGGATACGTAACAATACAGAGAGAGAGTGTTAAATGGAGAAGATGTAAACAAATGATATAAAAAGATATAAACCAATGCTGCATTATTATAAGCCAGTTATTTATGTAGATTTATTCTAAAATATGTCTGATTGCACTCGTAGCACTGATGAAGAGAACAGTAATGCCCTGAACATCACTCAACACTAAAACTAAAATCCCTCCTTGATGGTCCCGGCACGACTAGTTTGCTTCCATTTTGCCACCCAGGAAAAGCGCAACCGCGTGACCCGAGGGTCAGAAAATTCTTCCTCCAGCGTGTGAGAGCGGCTAGCAGATCTCCAGCAGCAGAGCCCTCTGCAAGGCACAATGCTGCTGCTGTTAGCTCTGCTGTCTCCAGCCGGCACCCATTTAAATGAGGGGCCTGGTAGCCTCAGCACTTCAGCAGATATCAATTACCATTATATCATGCAAAGCGCTCCCTGAAGTAGTCAGGAACCAAGCTGCTTATGGAAATAATGTTAAAACTACACCAGAAATGAAATAGAAGCCAGTGCACAGCCCAGATATAACCAGCCTCTCTGTAAGAAAGAGAGATTTAAATGGGCAGCTGCTTTCTGCATCAGCAGAATTACAACCATTTCTGTGAATGGCTGCAAGGTGCACGCAGAGGTCACTGTCTTGTATAGATTGGATTACTACAAAGCCAGGGGATAATAACTATAGCAAGAAAGCAACTGGGGGCTGGACTGCCAGAAAACAGCTGAGGAGAAAGAGAATGAGCAAGATTTTTGCTGACTCTGATCTGCCTTCAGAGTGGGCACACTCCTCTCACTTAGTCGTAACTAGCTCAGGAAAACCGCGTGGTGGCTTTGAACCACAGACCCCAACACAGCAGCCTCCCAAACGCCGCCTTTTTAGCCTGGTCCAGGACACGGTGCGAGGTGGCGAGCGCGGGCCCCGGCTCGCGTGGCACAAGGGCCCAGCGCGGGGTGCTCTGAGGAAGCCCACACAGGGAGAGCCCCTCGCGCGGCTGAGGCGGCCGTGGGCCTCGGTCCTCGCCCCGCTAGCGCAGCCTGTGCCCCCGTGCAAACGGCGCGCCGCGGGGATGCTCGACGGCCACCCGCGCTCTGCCAGGCAGGACAAACTCTCTGAACTAAGGTCACCCAGGGACCACCTTACATTTACTGAAAGGACAGATATAGATAGGCTTCCTGGCATCCTTCCATCCGACCATTTCCTACCGCTATTACACTGATGAGTCAAATCTAATTTTAACAAGCCAGCAAGTCTCTCTGCTGTCAGCAATCATTGTTCCAAGGCAGAAGGAAAATATTTTAAATGTGTTTTTGTGCCTTTGAACATCTGCATTTTTGTATTGCTTTTGTTCCTGGAGAGGGACATGGAAAATGAAAATAAGGAGAGCACTTTCCAAGGTAGGGAGAAGATATTAGTGCTGTCACTTAGCATTTCCTAAGCAAACCTAATTTTTCCCAATGGTCCATGGATAGGAGGTAGGTATTACTCATTTAATAACTAAGATTTTAAATTTACATATAAAAAGAGCTTGCTACAATTACAAAGCAAGCTTCAAAAATGAATTTCCCTGGGACGACATAATAATTAATAGCTTTTGTTCCAAAAATACAAAAACATTTGCAATGTCCATTAGTACAATTGAATCTTACACAGCTGCACAGCTGTGATTTTTTTTTTAATAACAAACTGTATGTGTTTCTACAGCTAAGTTTGTGTGCAAATGAAATTTCACCACCCGTTTATAGTGAAACTAAGAACTGTCCTGATTTCCTACTGTTGCACAAGGGGAGTTAACTCACAGTGTTTCTAAGTGTTGAGATAAGAGATCAGATCAAGGAAAGGATTTGAATATTTTTATGTTTTTACATGGCCTTCAAGAGCAAAATCAACACTGAATAATGAAGAACAGGGTTTGCTAGTTATACAGCAGAAAAAGTCCAACATAACGTACACTCGTAATGCAAAGTTGCTAAGCATGATACTTACTGAACATAATTTGTTTTGAAGGTTACTGCAGAAGAAAGGCAGAAATGTGGTTCCAATAACCAAGGGTAAGACAACAGTATGCACAGAGTAGTGCTCCTGACACCAAAGAAATGGTCGCCTCGATTTGTTCTCCGTTATCGTACAGTCAAGTTAGCTACAGGGTGCATCCTGCTGATTGTGCCCTCTGATTTTAATAACTTTAAAGCTGCCTGAGGGTCTCCTGACAAAACAAATAGCACACTGTGGTGCTGAAATATGTGAGGTACTTCCATTACTTAGAATTTGTAACATAGAAGGTTATTTATACATTGGAATGGGAAGCATTTAATAGCATTTAACACTCTAACAGGTACAGAAAATGTTATCTGCATGACACACTGCCTTGTTGCTGTTGCCTATATAAAAGGCGCTGCTATTCTGCCGATTGAATGGCAGCTATCAAAACACAGGGGATCGAGCGTCGCGGGTCCGTGCAGACACGCACAGAACCCGTACGTTGTGTTTGAGCTCTGTTCAAGTCAGACCCACTTGCATTGCTTCACATTCAGCAGCTTCTCCATCTAGAAAAGCTGAGATTCTTTCATTTCTCTTTTCTCCCAAACTCGAGGGGATTTCTTCTTCTGTAAGACTGTTGCCATGAATAAAAATGCTGCATTTAGTGTGGCTGTGAGGCTGCCAGCCAATTCCATGGCAGACAAAGGTCAAGGGAAAAATTCTAAAAACCACAAAGTAGTAATTTTTTCCAAATTCTCTACACAGAGCATCAGTGCCAAGCACTCCAGTAAACTCTGGTAAACTCTGAATATCGGTCAGGATGTCGGCCTCTCATCGAAGCGGGCTATGTCTACCACAGCAGAAGCAGAAGCAAATGGCATCACAGAGGTGAGTTTTGGAGCACGACAAACTACCAAACTATTTCTTACTTGTACAGTAGCTACCGTTCTGAAAATGTCCCAGCGAAACATATGGCCATCATCTCAGTTAAGTAGTCTGTATATGTATGAAACTGTAACTTTAGACCTTCATCACTATGAAGACCAAAAGAGACAAGTATGAAAGCATCTAACTGGATTTCCTGAGTAGCACAAGTTTTGGAACACAAACACACAATGCACATTACAAACACACATTAAACTTAACTTGGAAATGTTGAAAGAAGCCTGTATTTTAGAAATGCATCAGAACTGGATGTAAAGCTGCAGCTAACAGAGAGTGCATCATCTCAATTTCCCAACTTTAAGCAGCTATGAATATTGGGGAAATAACAAAATTGGTTTCCTGGCTGCATTTTTCTAGCCTCAGTTTATATCCAGTGGGTCTTATTTCCATTTTCCAATTAAAAGTGCCTTATAATATCATCAGTCTTCACATACTTACTACTAGACGATGACCAATCCACAATTTTTGTCTCTATGTGACAGAAGAGATTGGGTTTTCTCAGTTTCCTGCCAAAAAGATGAGCTCCTCCATACGACACTTTCAGTTAACTCTGTCTCTTTCCTGAGCACATCTAAATACTCTGAACTCCAGCCTTGTGGTGTGAGTACTAGACCTCTACACTAATTCCAGTAATGGCATTATCCATTCCATATATCCATACACCTTTAAACCTGTAATCATAAATACACCTTTAGCCTTGCAATCATAGATCAAAATAACATATCCCCTTTTAGCTGCATCATGGAATTGTAGTCTTATGTAAAATAACTGTTCAGCACCTTGACGTACACAAATGAGACCTTCTGAAGGAGCTTTAGCTATCTCGGGCTTACACAGATGAAGACAAAAAAGACACGCCGTTGCTATTCGTTATAGCTACGTTTATACTCCAGCAACAGGAAATACTGAACTGAATGAATTAATTAACAGCAGAACAAGGGAGGCCTGGAGTAGAAAAAAAGGGAAGAAGAAAAGGGTGGTATTTGCTTCAGAATAAGGATGATCAGAAACAGGTCAACAGTTTCCAGCAACTGCAACTGGACCCAATAGTTGTTGGGTTTTCTTGCAAATGCAGAAAGTGTTTTAAGGATAGGACATAGGAGAGGCTTTGGCAAAAGCAGACAAATATTTAAACATGTATTAGAAACACTGGCCTGCACCTCTGGCTTCAAAGCACAGGAGATACTGATGTCTGAATCCACTGCTTTCCTCATCCTAGATGTGTACACAAACCACCAGGGTACAGTGCTCTGATGCTTAACATTGGCTGGATTGATTAAAAGAACTTGCAGAGACAAGAAAGGCTGAAGATATAATGCAATGAAAAGGAACATATGAAGTAACAAAGAGAAGGTATCTGGGAAAGTGCAAAATAAACAGGTTTGGAATTTTTAAAAAAATACACACACATATATATATACACACACACGTATTGAAAGGAATGGAAGAATTGTATTGAGCCATAAATGAAGCAGGGTATATTATGAGCAGCAAGCTACATTAGAGTTTTTTTTTTTAAAAAAGGAACATTTTGGCACAACATTTACGAAAATCATGCTAGGGGAGAAAAAAAAAAACATTTTTTTTTTCAATAATGTTGAGTCCGGTTAAATGAAGGCGATTCAACGGCAAAAAATGGCAAAAAAAGAACGGACGGTTGAGTAAAGATCAAGAGAGAAACCTGTATAGGTGGCTAAATGACAACTGAACAAAGCGGGGTAATAATCTACAAATAGCTAAAGGCAGAAACTTGCATGGAAGAAAAGAGGAGGCTTTTTTCCATCAGGTACTGGAAAGCAAACAGGAATAAACTGAGAGAGGGTTTTTTGTTTGTTTGTTTTAATAGAAAACGAGTGACTAACAGGAAAGGCTTTTGGAAAGGAAGAACCATTGGCCTGTGGAAGGCACTGCTGGACAAAACAGAGGAAAACGCCCTGATGGGAACAACCCCCTATCAGCAAGGGGGAATGCACCATGTTACGTAAGAGGCTCGTTCTCAGTTTTCCTGTATGTACTCTGTGCATGCTCCAACTAAGATATATTACATAAAAAGAAAAAGTGCTCCTTTTTAATATAATGCTAACATATTTTATTATTGATTTTAACAAGCTTTGATAGCAGGAAGCATACTTTGATTATTTTATTATGTATTTTCAATCTAAGCAGTGAATACCTGCACTCTCGTTCACCTCTTTCTTCTCAGAAAGAGTGGATACGTTTTAGGATTCAGAGAGGCTCCCCCAGCCCTCCCCACTTCCTTGGCTGGTTTGCTGGGATGTGTATATCCAGCCTAATTATTTTGATTCCCATTTCCAACCCTATCAGTGGTGCAGTGGTGCAGGAAATCAAAATGCCAGTCTCTCGAACGGCTCCGAACCGCCGAGCGAGCAGCTACTCATTTGCGGAGGCATCGCTGCGCGGCCCGAAGCCCCCATCACTGTACAATTTATGTTCTGCATCCTGGATGTGACTGTGAGGGTTTTTCCAACACACCAATACCGAGCACTTCGCGTAGCGTTTCGGATACGCTGCAGCTTGTTGCATCATCTTGTTCTGTCACAATATAACTGATTCTAGCAAAAAACAGCAAAACTTCGGTTTAGATTTTGTCTCTTTTTAAGCATTTCCTTAAGTTCTTCCTCTTTGTTAATTTTTCTTTGTTTTCTTAGAAGGGAAAAACCAGCATCACACAAGTCTATCTTCACTTTAGGGAGGAAGAGAGACTGGAGGGGAGGGTGGGCAACACCCGAGGGACCCCATGTTGCTCACCAGCCGAATTCCCTTGGGGGTGTTTTCAACCCCTCTCTGCTTTTCCCCTCTTGAACTTCCTTATATTGCTAATGCATCAGCGCCACCAGGAACATTCCCATTCATTTCCACAGCTTTTACAAATATGATAACATGATTCGTGTTTAAACATAAGCGTCACCGTTTTATTTTTTATTATGAATATCATATGCTTGGCAAGCTGTCTGACCTTCCTTATGATGACGAATGCTGCAACAAACAATTTGCTGTATCCTTAAAGAAATGGCCAATTCAATTACATTATGCCAGAAGCTCTCCAATTCCTCTCTGCCAACTGGCTTTGCTGTATCCTGCCACAGACAGCCCATTTGTATTCCAGCACAGTAGGACACTTGTTTTACTGAAGCGTGCAGCTCTAGTTAGGTGCTATCCACAGAGCGACTTCAGTTCTGCGGCTCTCGCCTTGGCTACTCGCATTTTCAATTTGACTGACCAAACGTGTACGCATTACTAATTACGTGCATGCAGGCCCGCAGTTAGCGACTGCTACAACAAAATACATTAGTGACCAATTACTGGAGTTCTTGGCAGCAATGGTTATCATTTTAGTGGATTTAATCATTGCACTTAAAAGGGAAGCTTGAGATTCCCTTTGAGATTACACCACTAATTGCTTCTGTTTTGCCAGTTGCTGCATGAGCTGTTTTGCAAGAAGGATCACTACAGATGCTTCCTAAATATGAAAAAGCGATAAACAGACAGATCAAGCATCCTGTAATGAGTTGTCCCCTCAGCCCCGCCAAAAAACAGTATAAATTCATTCACAGCACAGTGCACTTTTACGCACAGCCCCCCTGTTATCCCTCCTCCTTTCTCCTTTCTTGATATTTGGGCAGACAACAGCAGTGCAACCACATTCTGTTCCTGCTTAGTGTTGGGTGTTGTAGACATACCACCCTTTGAATATACAGATAATGAGAATATTGCACCCGTTAAAAAAGAAAATCTTTCTCCCACTCCTTTTCCTTGCTTGAAGAGCAGATAATACTTATTATATTTATTATGACAGAATGTTTCAGTACTGCTAGACCTAGGGAATAATAAATAAATAAATAAATAATGAGGCAACGCATATGATTTATTACACTCACAGCATCACCATAATAGGCTCCCACTCTCCGGGAATCCCTAAAAACAAGCACCATCCCTCTAAAGGAATTTGTAATATAACATATTTTTCTTCAAAAGCTGATGTCTATCTCCAGATCCCCACTAGTGATGAATTACCTGGTTTACAGCCTCATAAAGCAGAAGTGTCTATATATTTTAATGCTGAGGCCAACCACGGGACTTTTGTACCTTTCAGATAAAGTGATATACAGCTTTCCAAACACCAATGAAAAGCTGTGACACTTTGCTTCAGGCAAAAAGGAAGGACATATAATTTCATTAACATTTTGGGTGAGATCGAAATACGTTGTCTTCTAGAAACAGAAAGCAAAGGGCGAACTGCAACCACAGATAGCTGTCTCAGAAAAAAAATAAAAAAAAAAGCATTTTAATAGATAAAAATTCTTTGAATAAATGCATTTGGTTCCTTTTTATTAAAATTTCGGTTATTTAAACTTTGCATAAATTAAATGCCACATTCCCAACCACAAATACCCCCCAATATTTTATTTTATAGAAGCATGAAAAATAAATGAATGTAATAAGCTTATATATGTAAAATATAAATATAGTAAAAGACAAAACCTCTCAACTTCTGATAAAATTTCTCTTAAGATTAGAAGACCTTCTAGAATTGCCTCATCATACATCAGTGTTTTTAAGTTTTCAGTGGATTCTTAGATCTTTTCAGTAGATTCTTAGTAGACAGAGGTCTAGTTACAAACTTAATTTACTTCCATGGCAGAAAGATTGTAGAGAAACAAGTTTTAAATCCCCAGCGAATACCAGACTATTTTTTATATCAATGTAACAGCAGAATGTGTGATACTTATAAAAACTGTCATAATCCCAGAATATAATTTACAAAATTAACAACAATTGCCCTGAAATTAACTGCTTAAAGAGCTCTGTCTTCCTAGAGTGCCAGCAGGCTGCGTGAGTGGTGCGAGCTGCCTTCGCCTCAGCCTAGGAGCGAGGGAGGCGGGCAGTGTCCGAGAGCCCCTGCGGAGCCGCGCAGCCCAGGGGGCTCCATCGCCAGCACGCTCTGCGTGGCTCCACACCGAGACAGAGGCTTCCCAAAAGCTCCCATCCTGCCACAACTGCCCCCACGAGAACGGCTGCCCGCAGGATGCTGTCAAAGACACGGCCACTTCGGCGCTCAGGCTCGGCCGAGAAAATCCCAGCCCAGGGCATTCGATTACAGTTCTGAATGGGGAAAAAAAAAAATGTGGGACATACAGTAACTACAAATAACTGGCAATAATAAATTGGATGAAACACCCAAATTATTGTAGAGCTCAAACCTGTGTTCATAAAGGAACGGACTGCACAATTTAATCCGATTATCTCTACCACCCAGTTCAATAGTTCTTAACTTCTGCCTTCCTCCAACAACAATTAAGGACAATGTTCCAGGAAAAGGAAACATAACATGGACGCGACTTCTGCTTCAAGGCAGGACCCACTACACTTGCATATACTCGAGCTGAGCTGAATGAAAGTCTTTCTTTAGTATGGGCACACTTCTTTGCTCACGTAAACAAGCACAAAATTGAAATTGTAATTCCAAAGAGATTGCAATTGCACCTGGAATTTCTAGGTCTATATTCGGAATGAAAAAACAGGAACAAAGCAGAGCAAAATATTCTTGAAATGAACAGCTGAACTTATGTAGGGCCTAAAACACAAAAGGTCAGGAAATACCTGTCTTTCATCACTGTCAAAAGCAATAGACTAAAATATGCAGAGTAGGACTGATAACACAGGAAATAAATGAAAACATTTGCTGTGTATTAGTGTAAAAGTTAAAAGAAACAAGGGAAAAAATTCTGTCAGAGGTCCCCGCTGGATTTACAACAGAGCTGCTGAGCCAATTTTGATTTAAAAGCATGCCATCAGCACTGAAGAATACAGAATTTCTGTCCTTTAATAAGGCTGACACCTGCTCACGCGTGCCCGGAGGGCCATGATGCGCCAGTGCGTGGCGATGGCCGGCACGGTGCACGCATGACCGTAGCTCTAAGGAGCTCTACGGCAGCGCGGGGAAGCAACCGACCACCTCGCGTACCGTCCCCAGCATTTGAAATGGGATTCACACTCACTTGCAAATCCCAGACTTTTAAAATACTTCTCAGAAATGATAATGATAAATGCTGATATGATTCACTCGTAGGATCATTTTAGAAGCTTATGTGTGTATAGCTTTCATGGCCTCACATATCTTTAAGTTACATATTTAATCTCCTTAGTATCACAAGCAACTGAAGAGACACCATTTTTTCTGCCTATCATTTCATTGCAAAGAGAGAAATGGCAAATAGTGAAGCAAAATGAAACACAGTTTTCTACACGGTGATATGACAGACATCAATTTATAAGTTCATTCATTCAGTACAAGAATATGATTATACCATGACAAAGACTTGGAATAAAATGCACTGATAAGTTTAGATCAGATTGAGAGTGATTCTCAACTGAGATGTAGAGCTTGTAGAATTTATTGTAAATACAAGGAAGAACATTCACTTTACTCTGAAGCCTTCCAGAACTAAATCTTTTAATGAGATAAATGCCAGCAGGAAGAAAGACCCAGCTCTGACAATTGTTTCAGAAAACTCAATTAACTTTGCATGTCATTAAAAACACAGTACAAACAGAAACAAGTTTAGGGCTACAGTGTCCTTATCTATTCATTGAAATTACATGTATTTCATATGTAAATATATATGATAAATAAATAGATTAATTATATAACAAGTTACCTTTTTCACATCTAACATAATTTATTGTAACCAGAAGAGTACTTGGATTGCCAGGAAAGGTAAAAGTTAGGTTGACAGCCAGTACTGCTGGAAAAAAAATCAACTTTTCCTGCCGTTTAAACAATCTATGTAGCATGGGTTTGTGGTTGGCGGGGTCCTTCACAAGTACAGGAGGGTCTTCTGTGTGCCCCAGTGAAGCTGATGAGAAGAGACTATCCTCACCCTATTTTATGGGGAACTACTGCACCTGAGACAACAGCTCCTGCCCCAACAACGTAAAAAAGCCTCCATCATTTGCAAGACAACCTCCCAGGGTCACCGCAAGGTCGTCCTCCTGGCCCTCCTTCTCTCACCGTCTTGCACTTAACTTTTTCTATTTGTAAGACTCCAGTCCTTCTCAATCTCAGTACCTCCTTATGATTGCAAAGTGGCAAGATTCAGTTCAATTTTAAGAAATGGAGATGTCCCTCAAATTCATCATTTAGTCTCAAATAATTAAAAAGGCAAAACACCATAATACCAAGAAAGCTTGCCCATAATGAATGTTTAAGTCTATGCATATGATGAGGGTAGCAATAAAAACCAAACCTACTATAAAGCAGTGAGTTATAGGCAAAATGTCATTTAGCTAACCCTGGTATTTCTAGTCTTTTCAATCTAAAACCCAAAGTATTGTCTCAATTTCCAGTCTGCAATTAGGCAAGGAGAAGCTGAAAAATATTCAAAAATTTAAAACTCTGAAAGTAGATTTCCAGCTAATCATTTACTTACTCAGGTGCAAGTACTGCCAAGCTTCCCAGCTTCCCCCAGATGTTCCTTTCAGGCCAGTTTTATCCGTAGGTACCTGCATACAAAATAAATCAATAGATAAATAAATAAAATAATTTACAGAACTCTTATTATATTCATCTCTTGATTCACCTCTTTTAAGCTGCCAGCTCAAAATAGTCAGCTATTTAAAAATTCAAATCTCTAGCTTTTCTAAAAGGGTTATTTCCCACCAATTTACCTAACTCGGAATAAGTCAAATATTTTCTTTTTTTTTTTTTTTTTTTTTTTCCCCAAACTCAGCACAATCTTAAATGAGTCTTCTCTGAGAAACCTCACGTAAGTTCGGCCTAGGACAAAGTGGCAGTGCAAGCAGAAAGCAAGGCTCTTAAGGGTCTGTTAGGCACAGCCTTAGGCTGCTTAAAACTTGGGAAGCTCCGATCTGCAGACACTGCTCGAACCTGCCAGGCAGTTTGTGTGCAGGTGCACTGCTTCTTAGCTAAGGAGGAACTCAAAAAAAAAAGAGTGATTCTGCTTTCTCCTGGCACGAGTGTGAATTTTAAAGAAACGTTTCCAAAACATGCTAGGCAACCATGTGCAATCCGTTTTTGCAGGCATATGGCGCTCCAATTAAATAAGTGTGGCTTAGATGTCACAAAAGTCCACCTGCACATAGTCAAACTTTCCTATTTGGATTAGACCATCTAATTTAGACTTGGTCGCCTCAAAATAAAAGACTAGAAAAACAATGTGTTTGGTAAGCCACAGCACCTGAAACTGTTCTCCTCAAATAATAATTACTTTACTTTTGATCATGGTCAGAACATAACCAAATGAGAAAGAGCAAAAGATGGAATTACTTTCTCACAAAATAATTAAAATGCATCAGGTCAGTACAAAATTATCTTTAGTATTCTACCTGAAGCAAGTAAATATATAACTGAAAAGGTAAGCCAGATTTTCAAAAAAGAATTTACCAGGAGTTAGTGGAAACTGAAAAACTGATGGCAAATACGCTTCCTAGTTTAAAGTTTTCATTGCACATTGGGCATCCAGATTTTCCCAGGATAAATATACGGAAAGCACGCATTAAAAAGAAAGAAAAAAAAAGCCAACAAGCTATATATAAACACTAACGTCCGTCCCCATATAAAGTGTTAAAATAAGAAAGGTGCCACACTGATGGAGTGGAAATTTATGATATTTAAAATAGGCACTTGAAAAGTCACATTCTTAGACACTTTTTCTAAGCATTCCAAGTTAATTGGGCTCCCCTCCCATACCCAGTCTGCCATCGCTTCCTTAGGTGATGATGTGCAATTTTTCCCATAAAAGCCCTTCCTCATGCAGTGAGCAGAGAAGATAGAAGAAAACAAAACGAGGAAAAGCTACACATGACGTGAATTGCACGAAGCCCCAGCCCCACCTGGAGGTTTCTTTCCTCCAGGTAACCGTGCGGGGTTCCAGGAGGCCGATTCTCACACGCAGCGCCCGGCAGTGCCGGGACGCGGGCTGAGCGCGCCGCCTGCCCCACCATGAGCAAACGGCAGGGAGGAGACTTCGGAATTAAAAACATGACAAATGTAGGTGTCCGAGACTCCCAAACCTCATTTTTCTACAGCGCCTACCATTCTATCATACTTTAATTCTCTAGCAAAACTACATTCACCTACCTAACCATTCACCTGCTAACCAAATCTTTCATTTTTTTGCAGCACTTTGCTCCATTCACCACCTAACCTACAGTTTCTACAACAAATCAAAGCAACTTTTCAAAGACCCGTCTCCTCTGCTGCACGGTCTTCAGGGACCATATAGTTCTGAGATCATATAATTTAAAACTATACCATAGCGCACATGTGCAAGGGAGCTCAGTTAAAACATTCTGGGCAAACCTTAATTCTTCACTTCCCTAGTTTCGCGGTGCTCGCCTTTGGAATGGCAATAACATTCTTCAAGGCAGCTTTAGAGCTCGCCTTAATTGCCAACTCTTTCAAAGAAAGGAACTGGACAGGTATTTCATCTTATTGAATCCAGACAGCCAGAGCCTCCCCCTGCACTTGAGCGGCTATTCTCCTCCAACCCAGATCAGTGCCAGGGCTCCGCTTCCCCCATCACCGTCTCCCTGCCATCAAGCTCGGTCTCCTCATGTTTCTGATCCCGTCCTTCCTCCCCACCCCTGCAGGGCAACTGTTTCCATCCCAGCGAGCATGTCCTCCTCCACACTGCTTCGCTCCCTCGGCCTCCCGGCACCTGCCTCTCCCACTACTGACTTCCCGATTTCTCCTCACCGGCTGCCCCGGCCTCCTCCCTGGCTCCCACACATCCACCCATGTGCTCCGTGAGTCGCGGCCGCGGCTTCTGGTGACCTCCTTTCCAGCGAAGGCTCTTGAGCAAACCTGCGGAGGGGCTTTCGTGCAGGAACACTGTGCTGGAGGATCCCAGAAGGGCTGAGGCCAAAATAGCAGTTTGGCCCTTCTACCCCAGGAGAAGGGGGATTGTGGCCACTTATATCACTCACTACTGAAAAATCTGACACGTGAGCATTCGGATGTCAAGGCAGCTAAATGAAGGTTTTGTCAAGATTGAAGCACCCGCAACCCACTCTAGATTAACACCAACTACTCCTTTAAATTAAAGCAAAATAACACAATTTAGTACCAGCCAGCACTGCACATTATCAGGCTCAGCTACACGTTCAATACACCAGCCACCATTCCCACATAAAGTCAGATGGAGTCTAAATCTTCAATAAAAACCTCACTCGGTTAATGCCAGTATTTTGAGCCATGCTTTCTGAAGGCAAAATCCTTGATTCAGTCACATACAATAAATACGCAGGGTGGGTAGAGTTTAAATAGTTTCTAAATTAAGAGTGGCATTTTAACCGCTCTGTTTAGCAAGGAGAAGGGTACTTAACTTTCAGTCCGCTGCAAGAAAGGGGACAAGAGCAAACCAACATCCCCTCGCGCCAGAAAGCGCAAACTAGCTACAGACATCTTCCTGTCTTGTCTCCAACTTCCACCTCATCTTCCCCTTTCTTTTAAGGGAGAAAAGAGGGGGTGATAGAGAGGGAGTTAAATCTGTATTTAAGATTGTTTTGTACATTTGGGAGAGGCTGATTCACCCAACATGCAAAATAATGCAGCAAATTAGATGACATGATTATCATATTGCATAAGGCCTATTTTTAAAAATAGCATTTTAAATATTTGAGTTGTATTCAATAAGGTTTGATATCAACAGAATTTGGACTACATCAATACAACCAGAAGTCAGAATTACATAACAAGTTCAAACATGATGAGAATTGCAGTAAGAACATTCTTCCCACCTTTGAATACCTAGAAATAGCTCTTGGGATTACCCCATGACATGCAGATTAATACCAACCATTATTTGTAACAGGCATCTTTTTTGAGAAAAACCTTAATACAGATTACTGCAGAATGATCTCTGCTTCTTGCTATCAGTCAAAACCAGCAGCTAGCCCTCAGATTTTTTCCTAGTATTCATTTCCTGGTATGAGTTGAGGTTCTGTCAGATCTTCCCTTTTTACCTCATTTTTTCCTTTCCCATATTTCATAAATCTCCCCCATCTCACACAACTCCTCTTGTTACATTTATCCCCCAGGGTTTGCTGCTTCCCTCCAAGGTGTTTCATGTCCCTCATGAGGACGAGAGACTGCAAACAAGAAACTTTATCCAGGTGCCCGAAGGCGGCTTTATCCAGTTCTTCCTCCTGAGCAGCCTACAGCAGAAACCACTGCAATATCACCGGCTAACCCGAACTGAAAGGCTGCCAGGAGACCCCTCCGCTGTTCCCAGGCAGAGCTCTTTGGGTTCCTAAAGGACAACTCTCCCTCCCCGCCTGTGCTTCCCAAAGGCCTTGGATCCACTCACCACAACACTCCAGGCATGTGAGCTCTCCCACCACTCCACCCTGATCCCAACAAGATGACAGCTCTGGAGCCGCACCCGGACTCCCAGCTCCTCCTGGCTGTTGCCCAGGCTGTGTGTTAGTGCCTGGGCGCTTCCGAGGGGCACTCAGGCCTAGCGGGACACAAGAACCTTACCCATATGTGGTTCCATAGGTACTTCCTGAGCTACATGTATGCGCTTGTGGACAATTACAATTCAACACCCTTTTGTTCAAGAGGTCCCCTCTGTTTACATTACCCTCCACTCAACCTTTTTTTACCCCCAACCACGCCCACTACTTTATTTCATCACTGGTCATTCTCCCCCTCCCTCGTCATTCGTAGTTTAAAGAGCTCTCTACCAAGCCAGCCAGCCTGTTGGCAAAGATACTCTTGCTCTGCTCTGAAAGGTGGATCCCATCCCTAGCAAGAAGCTGGCAGTCCATGAAGAGGGTCCTGTGGCCATAGAAACCAAAACCCTGTTGTCAGACCAGCTGTGCAACTACTTTTTGACCCAGGATCATTCAGGCTTCTTCATATCCTTCTTGCTCACTGGCAGGATCTAGGAGAACTTCTTCTTGCCCCCATCCTCTCATATCCCCAGAGCCATGTGGCCAGGCTTGCTACCTTCCAGTCCATCCTGGCAGCATCTCTGGTATCCACAACCCCACATGGAAGAAGAACAGGGTGTAACAGCCTTTGGGCCAGACCTGCCTCAGCAGCCTCTCCACGACGCCCTGCATGTGCCCCCCAGCAAGCTGCAAAGCTTCCTACACGCCAGGTCAGACCAGCCGACGGGGGCCCCTGCAGCAACTTCCCACTGACACTTGCCCCTTCGAAGCTCTGCATGATCCTGAGTGCTCCACAGCTCCAAGGGCAGGGAGCCTTGTCCAAAGGTACAAGTATTCCAGTGGAGCAGGAGCCTGCTCCCACTGCCAGAAGCCACCAACTTCCAGCGCCCCTCGTCACGGGATTTTCTCTTTGCTGAGCTGACAGCACCGACTCTGCTGGCTCTTCTGCCACGGCTGCAGGTCGGGCTCCTGAAGCCTCAGTGTCTCAGAGAAGATCCAGTCTCTTTCTCACAGCCTCTGATGCTACACCTCCTCCCACAGCAATAATTAGGTAATAATTAGTGAGAATACAAATCAGGGCTGAAGTATCACACTATACAAAGGTGAACCTAAAGGAAAATGTCTAAGTTTGTATAAATTGAAGCCAAAGATTAATCTTTTGCATTACCTTTCCAATTAGCTTCCTGAAATTTATAATCTTGCTTGATGTAACTAGTACGTTGATTGTATTTAAATATAAATTTTAAAAGGTAGATTTGGCTGTAAAACCAAAGCTATAGTTCATTGCAGTCCAGAGATTATACTTGATGTATAATCAAGTATACTGATTATACATCCCCCACCTCACTCAAACACACACAGTTTTCACAGCATGTTTCACCTGCCATTTTGCTTTATGTGCTGATAAATGCCCTACCTTGGGGTTGTTTCCCAAGAACACACTCTAAATAACATGAAAAGCCACACAGATTTTCTTCATTCTTACCATTCTGGGGCTGGTGACATTACTCCGGTTTCCTTCCCTACGAGAGCAACAGATCCAGGCTGCTCTTTCACCAAATGCCACCCTGTCACTTGAAGATGACATTAGCAGCCTCAGTTACACATTTGTGCCCCAAATCCTACTCAGGCCCAGATGATTAACGGGGTCTGCTCCTGCATCCTCCCTCCAACATGGCTTGCACTAGGACAGTACACAGGAGGAGCGTGTCCGTGCGGGAGACAGCGAGGGAGGGAGGGAAGAGAGGGGAGGGGGAGCAGAGCGGGAGGAGAGGCAGCTTTCAAACCCACCCTGGGGATCTAAACTCTAAGACTCTCATGACCTCTAATAAATTTGTGCAAATAAATCCCCTACCTGAGCTTAACATATCAGCCTCAGCCGAAATTATGTAGATTCAGGGAAGACAGCACGTTTCCCTCTTCCTGCTGCTTTGATACTGAGTGGTCATTTAATAACAACATAATTTGCTTAATGTGTACAAATAAAGTATTCAGCACTAAAAGGTGTCCATGCAACAGGAATTTTATTACACCTTGATTCTTGCTATACTGAAACTAAGAACTCTGATTCATCTGAAATACTGATGTTACTTGCTATGTTTAAATAGCAAATAATGAATACTGTTTATAAACACTTCAGCAAGACAGCCTTTCAACACACAATTTGTGTATATGATCCTTAAAAATTACCGTAAGTGCAATATCATCAATGCGCGCATTATTTACAAATAAATGCCTTGTTCCTTCGTTCAGCCTGGGTGAAGTACAGATTAATGCCGAAAGTGATGGGTAATTACCCGTACGTGACCACCAAGATGCAACAGAAAAACAAGAAGAGTTTAAAACGATTAGATCTTGCTGATAAGCACAGAACATTAAAAGGTGTAAGATGACATCAACTGGTACTTCTTCCAAAGAGGTCTCAGGTAGACACACCAATATATTTAATGCGTCTCTGTCTCTTCTTCTCCGGTGAGGAATCCTGCCTGCTAGTGCTGAGGTTAAATGGAGATTCAGTGATCCCGGGTCCCACCGCCGCTGACCCTGCAAATCCGCCACTTGCACATCCCACGTGGTGAGTGGGGCTCTTTATTCATGTGAACCATGACCTTGGAGCTATGCTTCAAAACCCAACTAACCCAGTGGCTCTAGCTCATACCGAGGCTAATAAGCACTAGTGATCCTGAACATCTACCAAAAGCTGCCCTCATACGTTCCTCTTATTCCCCCATGTGCTCAAGTCCCTTTGATAGTTAGAGGACAATAGTTACATAAGCGTATACAAGTGTTAGTGGAAGACTGATGCTGAAATTAGTTTTCCTTTTAATTGGTAAACTGATAAAAATAACATTAAACAAATTTCAGAATTTATCTCCATCTACTCTATCGAATCATTCAGCTTGTTGTATCTTCTTGTTCACATTTTAAAGTCCCTGGCATCCCCAGCAGAGCAGTGTTGACAGTCTAGTTTCTACCATGGGTGACATGAAAAAGACACTTTGTTCACCCACACACACTTCCTTGCCAGAAAGGTCAATCGAATCATTTACAAACGAAGGGTCACATCATTTTTCCCCTACGAATTATTAGCACGAAGCCAAGAATTCCCCCATCACATTCTCCTCGCCATCTCCACCAGACTGCATCTCAGCAGCTTAACAGCGGCCGATACCTCATTAAGGGCTACATGACCGAAGGAAAATAACAATTCTTACAGCTCTAATGGTTTGCTGACACTGAGCATTTACCGGTGTAATTACGACAGAATCATAAACTGCACTGGTTTGAATCTCCCATGAACAATTTCTCTTTTAATAAATAGTTTCTCAGCCTAACAAACTTCATCCAACGCAAGCACAGCTGAACCAGAAAAGGCTTTTGCAGGGGAATAAGAAGGCTTCGAGAGCCCAGCTACGGCAGGTACGGGTTATGCCGGTCAGCTTGCTGGCGCGGGGACTCCTCCAAGCCAGCGCTAGGGGTTTACACTCCGCACGGCCTGAAGCCGCCGCAGCCCCGTCGCTGCGAGCCCTGCGCTGCCCTGCTCCTTCCAAACCCTCAAGGAGAGGCACCAGACGCCAAGGGGACGGCCAGAAGCTCCCCCTGGTCACCGGCCGCAGAGAGGGGCCACGGCTCTAACCACGACCAGCTCCCAGGGTGAGGCAACGCTCCGGGGGCACCTCTGCCTTCCCTCCTGTGGTGGGAGGGTTTGCCACAGCCCTACAGCCCCCCGCTTAACCGAGCCGGCTGGAACTCTCTTTTGTCATTATTCAAAGCAGATTACATCACCATTTTTTGTTAAACCACCCACTATACTGTAAAGATTGAGACTGCCTATTAAATTTACTTGGCAAAGCTAAGGATGTTCCTTGGAATTCAACTCATTTTGAGGAGAAAAATTAATGAGGCTCAACTGACCCCAAATCGGTACAACAATAACGAGACATTCAAAATTATTTATTTTGTTTCTTGTGTGTAAAATCATGTGGCAACTTGTAGGTAAAAGCAAGAAGAATGTCCTACTTTCCTAATTCACTTTCTTAGAAGTTCTCTACTGCCTAACGATTTATTTTATAAATACTCAGTTTTTTATTACAGCGATCCATATATCCATAAGAATCAAATTTTTATTATGATAATATTCACATAAAGCACCTTCTTTTCACATAAAACTCAGCTGAAACTTTGTTGGCATGATACAGCCTGAGTCTAAAAATACAGTTATTAATAAAGTAAGATTTTTTTTTCAATAAAAGGCTGAAAAGCGACCTTCTCTTTCAATTCTGTTCAAAATAAAATCTCCATCCTTTCCCACCTGTTTTAACTGGTACCTTAACCTGCTTGTTTAGGAACAACACTTCCTTCTGTTGCGCACTTAGCAGAAAGGAGCTATGCCCGGAACGTGCTACAAACACCACGAGACCCATAGGCTGCATGATCTTTTCGGAAAACCAGCACAAACAAATGGATGAGCGGCTCTTCTTCATTCTCTACTTCCTACCTAGTTCTGATGACTTAATTCAATGTCAAAGTTAGACCTTGTGAAAGAATTTCACATCTCACTTCCCTTCCGTATTTCCTCTTTCAGCCTGAGATTTCTGGCCATCTGCTGGCTTCCCTGGAAGTTCCCTTTCACACAGAAAAGCCGCAAGCGCAAAGCCAGAGGGATAAACAAACTCCAAGACATCAGTCACTCAGCAACCTCCTTCCTGAGAGGGAGGAGGAAGCAATTACACACATTCATACGTACACACCTGTATATTCATATACATGCATACACATACACAAATCATGACAGCAGAGTATCTGCAGACGAAAGAGCCAACCTTGGGCAGCAACCTTTCCGGGTGACCAACGAGGTATTTCAGCCCTGGGGGGCACAGGACGGTCCCTTCGGGGACCCCACAAGGGCTGCAGCTGGGCAACTACAGGCAGCTCCACAGGCAATGCTTGGCTCAGACACTTCCATATGCCCTCAACACCACAAAATGCTTCTCCGTGCCCTACCAAAAGCATAAACGCCATAGGGAAGGCTGTGACTACGGAATACCATAGAGGAAGAATTGGAGACAGAGAGCATTTGTCCACACCTTACGTCTTTGTGAGAGCAGAAAATTTCTTTAGAAACCGAAAATAGCAAGAACTTCTCCCAAATGACCCCAGGAAGTCGACCATGCATCATCCAACCGAAAAGGGTAACAGTGTCTGTCCTTGCGTGCCTGTTTCCCCAGGCCAGCGCCTGCTGATGCTCACTGCTGATCCCAAGTCTCAGAATCAGCTGAATCAGGAAAGCAAGAATGGGAGAGGGAGGGGGGACAAGTAGGGATAACTGTCTGTTAAGAGGCAGTGGGAGGGAGGAGCATTGAGAACACTCTTGGCACCCACAAGCAACCACTGGAAAGGGTGAAGCAAGTTGTTAATGCCAAGCAAGCAGCAAAGACCAAGAGTGTCAATCTCTCCTCAAGCCCCTCGGATACTGCAGTGCTTTGAATACTTGAAATCTAAAATCCCATCCCATAAGCTTAACTTTCTGCCTTTATTAAAAAAACAGTATCTCCTTCTCCAGCTTAAATCTGTTTAGGTTCATTGCTTCACAGTCCTTCTCATCTTGAAGAGTTTGGAAACATTCTTAAAATTTCCTGCCTACATTTATTTAGGAGGCATTCAGAATACCAGTATCAGACAAAAACGGTTATTCTTCAGCAGAAACAGTTCTCATTCCTGATGTTTATCCATAAATTTATTTACAATGAACTTCTGCATCCCTTCCCAACCTTAAGCTGCACAACAGTAGCTTTCTAACTTGCTTTGGGAAAGACAATCACTGTACCTCTGTTGAGCCTAGTGGTCATCCTTTCCATCTGCTCCAGTTTCAGTCCATCTTTCCTGTATACAAGTGAACGGCACTGCACGCTCACAGATTCCAAGCAAGGTCTCAAGAAGGCCCTGCAAAACGCTATCAGCGCTGCTCTCTCTCTCCGCAAACACCATGGCTAATGCGTGGTAGAAGGAAGCACAGGAGCCTTTTCCACAGCTGCATCACACTGGTGACCTGCAACCATGTTAGTAACAGTATTAGAGCACTTCACCTAACTGAGGCCGCTACCACCATTAAATCAGCTCCACAACATGCCATGACGCTCTCATTTTAGGCATCTGCACACCAAGATAAAGACAGGAAGAACCTAGTTGAGATTGGGGCTCGCAGCGTTGAATTAGCAGCTGAGACTTGCTGACTTCCTAAACACCCCGCACAACACGTTAGCCGGAGCAGCTGACCAACGCGGTGCGCGGCAGCAAGGGCACTACAGCAGCTCCATGCCAAATGCTGCTGCCTACGCCCAAAAGCCACCTCTAAAGGGATGGTTAGAGACCTGGGAAGGCTAAATGTCCGCCCGGCTGAGGGTGGCGGGGGTCTCAGCACTGCCTGCTCCACCTGCCTTCCCCCCAGCGGCTCTGAAAGGGCTTCTCCTGGCGCTCCCAGCCGGCCCAGCCCCTGGCCTTAGGCCTCTCCTGCTGCTCTTGTTCCCAGCCGACAGAGCCAGAACTGCTCTGCAGCCCCTGCTTCTAGCAGAGCTCCTGCTCATCCTGGCAAATCCTTCTCCAAAAGGGCTTCAAGACCCTGCTTTCTTCAGCTCAATGGTCCTGTTTTTCTAAAATTTAGATCAGAGCTAAAGTCATGCTGCAAAACAAATTAAAAAACCTTACAACGCAGCAGCACCAATTCAAAGAGAGATGGCGGTAAAAGGAGCTGCCTGGCACCCAGCTTTATGGTTCCTACCCATCATTGCACTGTAGCACCTCAAATTACGCTGTTACCTTTACAATAATTAATAATCAGGCACTCTTCATGCCAACTTATTCCTGCTAACACAACTTATCTTTGGAAAAAAAATTGACTAGAACATGAACACTAATGGAGCTAGACAGAACATGGACTGATTTCCCTCACTGCTCAAATCTCCTAATTGCCGCAAAAAATGCCATCCTTGTTTTGCAGTCACATTCCAAAAAATACTTTTCCTTCCAAGCAGCTAGCAGAGCCAGCACTTTCCACTGAGCTAGTGCATGGGAGTCTTTTTCCTTTAATAAGGCAAGCATTCTAGTCCAACAACACACAGCCACTTCTTCTAGGAAAATAAATATCCCAATTATATTTGAACTTAGTTTCTCTTTTCCCCTCTCCTTGTACAGCTTTAAAATTCCAGGCTAACTCCATATTTTGGTCTGCCTTTCACCGATGAAACATTACCAGGAAGGGGGCAAGCTCACAAATCCATAAGGCAGAAGAAATGAACTCTGCTTTGACCCAGGGAGGCAAAAGCCACCGTTAACAACAGCGGAGCACCAAAATGAAAGTTTGCAGCCATGCAAGCTTCAGCATTACCTCTCAAAATCTGCAGGCAAATGCACTCACGGCATCACCTCTACAAACAAAATACAAATACCTCCCAGATATTTATGTTTCCAGAGCATTGTGATGCGTGCAAGCAGGGGAAAAAAATAACTTCAAAGTGCCCTGGGCGTGCACACCTTTCACTCTGCAAGCGCAGCGCTGCAAAAGCCACCGCCCAGCCAGCTGCGACACTTCTGCCCGTGACGGCGTCTCAGAAACATGCAGCAACAGCCACGTTTTGCTGCTCTGTACGAGCACAGCCTGCCCCTGGCTCCAGAGGTGCTTTTCTACCCCCTGCACCACGCGCACTCATGAACTAGTTCTGAACATTACAGCGTGGCCCTTTTCCTTCTGGTAGTGGGAAAGACTATGTTTCACTTGCATGGTAGATAAATACAGGTGCAATTCCACTAGAATTTTTGTCTAAGATACATCAATATAAAATACATGCACTTTTGACTGAGTTTGATTCCAACAAAAAACAAACAGTTTTAAAACTAGGACAATATCTTCTGCTGTTTGCAGTTAGAATCTGGATAAACAATATTTATACATTAGTACTTCAGCGTCCATAAATATCATGAAAAGTATGCATATTTTTAATTTTCATGATGGAATCTGCATGCAGAAAGCCAGCAGGATCCCAAGATTTCAGAAGTGGCTTTTCCTGACGTGCAACCTTCTGAACATCTTGCCTAAGTCCCCCCCAGGGGAATCACCCATATTCCTAGCGGGAAACTGCACGTGCCTAGATAAAAGTGCAAATAAGGCACACAGTTTGTATGTACAGAAATACATACTGCAAACCTTTGAACGTTTAAAGGCTAAAGGAAATGCTGTCGTTTCCAAGCAGGCAGTGTTTCACAATTGACACTGTGGTAGCAGAGTTACTAGAAAGGACACGAATTAACGTGTTTTACAGTAAATTACCCTTGCTGGCCAGGGATGATGCACAGTTATGAGACTAAATTAAGGAAGTTTGCATTGCTGCCTTGCGGTGTTTGCTCTCCGAATTAACTTCTCAAGAATCCTGAATTATCTCTGTCTGAGCACTGTTTATTTTTTGCTGTCAGTACGAAAAAAACAAGCTTTTAAAGTCATAACACACTTGAGATTTCATCATCACCATCATCAATACCACAATTTCTGGTTAGCAAGCTCTACCCCTCCTCACTGAACAGCACCTCATCACTTTATCTTTTAATCTTTAGACTCTTATACACCAAAAAAAAAGAAGTATAGGCCCAACATAGACCCTATGGCCATGTTTAAGGGCCTAACTCTTTTCAAATTTAGAGTCTGAAGCACTTAAGTGTGTTTCTCTACATCTCTCCCCTTTCTAACTGAAGGAGAAGAGGACCTTGTGATGCATCTATCTGATGCTGGGGAAGGCGCAGGTATGACACCGCACAATGACCCAGCATAGGCCAATATCAAGTGGGGAAATGACCCACACATCAGAAACATACAGTCTAGTTAATGTCCATAGAAAGGAAGGAAAGGAACTACCACAGCACTTCTCAAAATGTTTACAACTGGAACTTGACCAGGTTTGCTGGGGGCATCACATCAGTTCTATTTTTGTCTTGCATTTCTACACTTTGATCAAGCTACAGTAACTTCAAACTTGCCCAGAAGATCCCAAGCGTCACACACAAGAGCTGACTTCCTTCCTTAGGTTCACTGTCGGGATTTTCCACCAAGGCAGCGGCATGGGTAACTGAGATTCCCCCAAGCTACTCATGCCACACATACCCACCAAAGCTCTGAGTACAGAATACCCAGTTTGCTGCTCCGGCCCTGAGCAGGTGGCAATAACGCCCCCAGTACGACTTTCGTGAGGCCATTTGGGATGTTCCTGCAAACTCACTCGGCAGCAGCAAGAAAGTCACCACGACAAGCAACATTTGGCAGAGGCTGCCACAGCCAGATCTTTGGGCCATGTAGATCTAGCCTCTAAAGGGCACAACATTGCCGAGCACAGGCTCAAGATCCTGAAAGCACTGGGGGGCTTCCAAAGAATAAAACACATAGTTGAATAACTGAGATACAAAGTTACAGCTTTACTGAATCAGCAGAAATACTTTTATTGCTCAAAAATAGATTAATTCTTAATGCAAACTCTCTGTCTGGACCTACATAAATACCTGCTGATGAAGTTTGAGTCAAATGCCACAGTATTTGCTAGTGCTTGAGAGCCAAAGCATTAAAATTGGCTATTCTACCCATTTTCACTGTTTAAAATGAAAAGCATAAAGTATCAGCAAGGGAAAACAAAAGCTTTCAAAATACAACTTGATAATATTCCATGCAGGAGCTACTGATGGAAAAAATAAAATAAAATTGAAGTTATTTTAATGAGAATTTTATCTATGTATATTTTTATTTAGATTACTTATGTAGTACATTTCAGACTAAACACACCAGTCAAGGCCTTTGAAAATTGGTCTAGACACACAAAGAGCAAATGTTGCATACTAAGAAAGGCTTCTAAAAGGCTTGGAAAAGAAACACTTTGAGGAAGTCTTACTGCTTCACATAAATCACATAAAAGTGCTTCTCCTAAAAAAACTTCTTTACATAAACATAAAAAATGATTTTAAAGCATAAATTAGGACATGTATACACTTCTGAGAGCCAGCAATGCTGTTCGTGGAATTTCTTACTGCATGCAGATGAGTGGCCCTTCACCTCAACAGTCCCCTCCACGTCAGGAAAACGCCTCTCCGAGCCAGCGTCATGGGCGCAGGAATATGTCTTTGGTCTCAGGTTGCGCACGGGTCAAACATCTACAGAGAAAAGTCCTGGCCTCACAAGGCCGCGCTATCCGTTCTGGGCCACGGAAGGAGGATGAAGGACACTGGTTATTTACTGGGCGATGGCTCCACAGTCCTGAGCGGGGCCCAAACTCACACCACGCGATGCCTCCTGCAAGATCTGCAGACCCAGGGCAAGGCATTAGGACACTGCTGATGGGCGTTACGTTCATTAAAAACAACTGCAAACAACTCAAGGTGCTTATATTCAAAGAAGAAATGGCTGAAAGGAGGAGAAATTCCTAATTTCAGGCCAGGCACTGCTCTAAGTCAGCTATCCCAATCTCAGATCCCGCGTCAACGTCAGAACGCTAACACAATAGCAAACAATACTCTAAAACCAGGCAAATGTGTTATTTTCAGATAAATCCTCTTCAGAGAGCAAAAGGTAATTGCAGAAAAAAATAAAGAGAAAAAGACTGCACTCTGAATTCCTGCACTGCAGGAGATGCACACTAATTTCAACATATAGAAAAGCACCGCAATTTTTCAAAGGAAGTGTCAAAGTAATAGCAATTACCAATGAACTGTTTCCCTTTTTTCCACTAAAATTACTTGTTTGGAATCCTTGAATTGAATATTTTTGGCGTGTTATTGTTTTTTTAGATTTTTTCAGTTTTGCATTCTTGAGCAAGGGTTGGACTAGCTGATCTCTAGAGGTCCCTTCCAACTTGAACCATTCTGTGATTCTGTGTTTTAAGTTTCCTCCTTTCAAAGGAGCAGAGAAAAGAGGAAGAAATCAGAATGCTTGAAAACCAGAAAAAAAAAGTAGTAAAAATTTTAATCACATATTTAAAGTTTTTATCTTTTTAATCCTAGGGAAAATAGATTTTTTTTTCCAATCTTCAGCTATTTTTCCCTTTGCAGGGAGTATTTGAACATGTTATCAAAGCTTCCCGAAAAAAAAAACATTTGCAATCGAGCAGTGACAATGACCCAGTCCAACCCGAGGGAAAGTCAGGGTGACTTTTCCTGGAGCAGAACGTCCAACCAGAGCCCCGAACTGCGCCTGATAAAAAAGGAAACCTTATTAAACCGCTGGTACTGGTGTGGTATTACCATGTGCCATTTTGGTTGTAACTGTAATCCCTCTGGAAGTGATGGGAAGCTGGTCCCCCCCAGGGAGTGCGGGGACAGTGCTTATGGTTTTACCGGGCGTGCTGGAATGGAGACGTCCCCCTGACAGCCGGTGTTCCGCGCGGTCTCCTCGGCACTGCATCAAGCCAACGTTGCTGCAACTCGACTGCGAGCCGCCACAGGACTCCGCCGACTCAAGAAGCCCTTTTTCCTCTCTGGCCCACATTTATATAGGCCACGCTCGCAAGCAGCCGCTTTCTCCAGTGACCTACTCGGGCACTTTGTAGCCAAGCCCTGCAAGACGGTGCTTGCCAGTAAGAGCGTCGGAAAAAAACTGCAGGATCCGGTAACGGTCACGATTAGGAATGGGCAACTTGCTCCCCAAGGCATCCTCCCAGAGAACCCGGAGAGGTTCTGAATGTTACGTAGGGAACGGGCACTGCTTTGCACATTTCCACACAGCTGTTTGTCAAGACACAGTACGTGTGTGATGCTCTGGGTCTAGCTTAATCCAAAATGCAAAGAGAAATACAACGGACTGGTAAATACAGCTAACACTACGAGCTGCAGCACAGTGATTATAGAAGTCAAAACAATAATACTGATTCTGACCAACTGAGCTATCTTGACAAAAAAAGCTCTTTTTCTTTTTTTCAGATCGGGCCTATATAAGAGCATATCTATTCTCACAGCAATATAAATACTGCATTTGCATTCCTATATTTAGCCATCCTGTGCACTAGCAAAAGTAATAAATAAGCAGCTAGATATAGTCTGTAAAGAGTAATTTGCTTGCCCTTAAAATAGTATAAAAAATAAAAGATAAATAAAGCATGGTGGAGAAAGGGAGATTTTCTGTTACAGTCATTTAATCCTTTGTTTCCTCTTTTCCTAGTACAAGCCTTGACGAAATAGCATAATATTATCCCATCATTTTAAGTGCAGGTTCTCAGTTGTTTTAGTAATGAATTACATGCCAGGAGCCCAGGGAATCTTGGAAACGGAAATACACACGGCGTTTTTTCAATTAATTAACCTTTTCCAATTAGCAACTCTTGGTGGATCAAGAGCACACCATTTCTGAACTGCGAGAGCCTAAAAGACGCCTGCCTGACAGGCTAACACCAAGCAGGACTACCGAAACGGCCAGCCCTCCGGCACTGGGACTAACACACGCCCCGGGCCCAGGGCACGGAGCAGATGACAGGCAGATTTCGAAGGGAAGGGGGCAGCTGAAATCTCCTCCAGCTGGGCCGGACGCAGGTGCCAAAGGGCGGGAACCGGCACCTCGGAGCAGAGCGGTGCAGCAGTTTGTGGTGCCGCAGCAGCTTGTGGTGGCCCAGCAGGGCTGTGCGGCCGCAGCCGTGCCCCGGCAGCACAGCGGGAACGTACGGGAGCCAGGGCGGAGAGCCCCGTGCCACGCTGCGGCATCCAGGAAACATGTCCTCGAGGTATCAGTTAGAGGCAGCCTTCGCGAGCCACGGTGGCTACAGAAACTGCCCACCCCGGGCTCGCTAACGGGGCCCCTCTCCTTCTCTGCATGCCGCTTTACTCTCTGTATCTGCATGGGCCCCAACAACGGGGAAGAATCTTATGTAAACCATCTTGACTTTAAAGGGGAGATTAAAGACAAAAATGCCCATGGGGAATCACATTCATTATGAACTACTGTTAATTTGAAGGTCAATATTCGCAATACTGAGGTTTACCTTGAAAAAGAAAACTAATAAAATTACATTTCTTCGTACGAAGCTCTGCCAGTGAAGAAACAGCAAGTCATCCAATTCCAACCTCCATTTTTACCTGCTTCACTGGGAGGTTCCAATTTAACAACAATAACTTAAAAGCAAAGCAGTGCGAGGTGTTCCTGCGGCAGCTGCTGGCGGCTCACGCGCGCAGCGCTAGATGCTCGGGGAGCACAAGCGGCCCCTCGTGCCGCGGCTTCCGCCCGCGCTCTGCCGGGGCGCCCGGCCCGGCGCTGCCGCCTCCGCTCCCTCCGTGGGCATCGGCCGCAGCAGCTGCCGCTCAACACCAGCCGCTGGGCCCGGGCGTCCCCCACCTCAGGGCTCCTCTAGGAAGGAGAGCCACGTGTCAGGGAGGTGAGCATGAAGCAATCCCAGCCCTCTCCTAGTGAGCAGCTGCTGAGCGGGGCTTCTCTGTACGTCACCCACGCTGGGGCCTGCCCCGAAGCTCCGACGCGGCCACCCAGGTCGCCTGGTGAGGAGCCAAGTGAAACGCCAGCGCCTCCTGGGTTCCCATGTAACACAGCACTGGGTCCTAGCTGGTCGGTGTACCTGGGTATCACCTCACGGCTTGGAAATCCTGGACGTGCTCCTGGGATGACCCGTGTCAATGAAATTGCAGGAATCCCCTTTCCTCACAAGCAATGCTTGCATGCTCCGTTTACTTAAATCCTCATTCCTGTTTTCTTCCTAAATACACATCCCTTTTTGTGGCTAACTTCTCAATCGCCTTTCAGTTCGGCGCCGGGATTTCCTCCTCCTCGCCAGCAGGAATCGTCCTTGCTGCCCAGAGCTTGAAGCTTCCGTCCCAGCCCTGACTTCCGATCAAGCAGCACTCAAGTGCATTTCATCTGCTGAAGAAATAATCCGCCTGTCCTTCTGAGTCCCTAAGCACCAGCTCGGCCCTCGGAGGCAACCGCATCATGTATCTGCTTCCCGAAACTTACTGATTATTCGGATGCACCAATACCAATTACAAGAAGTCAAAATCTGGACTTCAGGGTTTTTGTAAGTAAGAAATAGAACCAGGGTTTTCACCTAGACATGGCAGAAAACACACTGTGTCCAAAGTATCTCTTACTGCGTTAATGATCTCTCTGCACTGTTTCCATTAGACTGTCTTATTGTCAGCAACAGTTACAGAGCTTCAGCAGAAAAAAGAGCAAGAAATTTTAGGAAATCTCTCCGAACTGAAATTTTCCAAGGAACACTTTGTTAGTGAGCTGCATGAATGAAGCCACCATCTCCTTGGAAGGCAGGACAGTGGGTAAAACCACGCACGCACTGTGAACACCCCTCCGTCAAAAACGCCATTTAAAATCATTTCACAAATGCAAATGGATCTATACCATGAAGTCTTAAAACCAAACTGCTAGTGGCAAAACACCAATTCACCAACTGCAATATCAAAATACGCACTTGTGCCATGCATTTTTAATGCATCAAACAGTAACGTGAATTGTATAGGCCACCAAAAAGAAAAAAAAAAGAATAAATATCAGCCACATAATTGCAAGTGGCAGATGAACACAGACTCAGCAATCATGGATTTGAATTCATCTAGGAAAGTCCTTCTCCTGTCCTTTTGGGCGACTTATGTTCAGAGGTGATAAATATTTAAATATATTTAATTGACAATTATGAAGCCATATTCTGAATGCAGAGTCTAGGAGGCAAAATAATTCTGTCCTTCTGGCATGGCAAATGTTAGTTACCATTAGCCAGTGCACAGAGCAACAGCCGAAACTCAACAAAGTTTGGAATAATATAATTCTGTCTCAGTGCGAATCTAGAAACAAAAATAAAGTATATTTAACAGGCTCTGTAGGATTTATTACCTTCAAGATGTTACTCTAATTTGCAAGATATAATCATTTTTCCAAAGAATGATGTTAAAATGTAATAAAGGATCCAGATCTGATTCCTAAGAAGCTCCTTCCATTTAATCATAAAAACAAGATAAATCCGTTTTTACCAAAAATGAAAAGATGGACTAGGCAGATAGGAAACAAATCAGTAAAGTACAGACATCAGAAACTAAAGAATGAGATGGTACACAAATACTGCGGTTGACAGAGATAAATCTGACAGATAAATTCAGAAGAATTAGAACTGACACTAAAACTGAAGTCTGAGCAGCAGCCAGCACCAGTGCACAACAGGAAGACTGAAGGAGAGATGCTTCAGACTTGTCTCTGCTTTGAAAATCCCCTAACTTTATTCATTTGTGCCACCACCTCATTATCATTTTTAAAATAGCATGTTTCAGAAAATACTATGTTCCTATAAACTGGGATTTTGAGAAATGATAGTATTTGCATTGCCAGATAGTGCGTTCTGAAAAACAGCAATATTCCAGCATTACCATGAACTATCGTAACTGTCAAGCTCAATGGAGACCCTATGCAACACACCATAAGCAAATGCAGCACTTGCTGTGAACACAAACTTACTTGCTGGCCAGGGATAACAATACAGCTTCCCTTCAGTTTAAAATAAGGTACATCTGTCCCATCAAAAGCTGATGACATTTCCTTCAGGAGATGCGCTAAGCGAATCAGGAGTATCATACAAATTAATTGTATCTGAGAGGCTGCCGCGCTTTCTTTCCTTTGCAGAGAGAGCCAAGGTCTCAGATGAAGTTGCTACAGACGATGGTCACCCATGAGCTGTTTTTCCCTCACCTAAGGAGCACTCCAAAGAAGCATCCTTCGGCCCCCGCCTTCCCGCTGGGTTTCACCGGGCTGCGCACACCTAGCACACACCAGCCACTTGCACTCCCTTTAACCCTGAAGCAGAGCTAACTATTCTTTTAACATTTAAAACACTGTACCCCACAACGATGAATACAGTCAGATGGTGAAGGGAGATGAAAGGAAGGGAAACTGAGAAAGTCCCATTAACAATTAGCCGGCAAAAGGGGAAAACCATCAGTGCATATGAAAAAAAAAAAAAAAAAAAAGAGAAAAAAATAGAAATTTATGTGGCTACACATGATATGATTGCACATGAAGATTATCTATTCAGCATCTTCTGCCTCATCCTACCACACCATCACAAGCAACGAGCTGTCTCCAAGCTCCTTAGTTCTGCACGCAGCAGGGACAAAGATGGACGGCACTGCAGCCTCCATGCAATCTCCCAGATCAACCAGGTATTTCTGTCCTGGACAGTCTCTTCAGCTTCCCTTCAGGTGAAAGACCCGTTTGTGAATCTCTACACACAGCGAGCTGAAATATGATTAGGTGACTTACAGCAACACTGAACATGCATTTTCTTTATCAGGTAAGAGGCCCAAAAGCTTCCACAATAGCACTACTGTGCACGCTAGGAAACAAACACGTCACATAAAAGTTAACAAACTCCTCCCCAGCTACCTCAGCTTTTTATTTGAAGCAACAGGCCTCTAATTATTGCAATAATTAATTCAATTTCAGAAACAAAAAAAAAGCAAACTCAACAAAAAGTCGCAGGTGCTAAGATTTTTACATGGTGGAATTGCTTCCTTTCTCAGACTTAGTCTTAATTCAGTTAGAAATACTGTTTCACTACAATAAATTACTTCAAGCACGATCATAACAGGTAAGAATTATTTTAATCCGTATCCTCAGCTGAAGGCCTAGCCTTTCATTAAACTATGTCATGACTCTCTCAAAATAAGATAACCGGTCCAATGAACACGTTGATATTTTACATTGAAAGTGAATCACACTGTAAAGCAAATATCACAGAAATATAGGTCAACGGTGGCTTGGCAAGGACTTGAGATTGTTGCAATCTTTCCTCACTTGAAATACAGAAGAATATTGTAGTGTAAGTGGGGAGAGTATCCTGTGAAGGAGGAGATGGAGCTGGTGCAGTAACACGCAAATACTGCATTGGATGAGAAAGCAGAAAATGAGGATAAAACCTGTGAGGATATTACCTTTTAGAAAGTTAAGCAATAAGAGCATGTAAAAGAAAGTATTTCTTGTATGGCTCAGCATGGGGTGTTTATGTATGTCTTTACAGAGGTGTGAATGTATGCACGTATGTATGTATCTACACGTGCATGTGTGTTTGTACATGCGAGTATAAATAAAACACTGATGGATAATCACTGAAAATAGCTCTCATACAGACATGAAAAGATAGCTCCAATCCCCTTGGATACATACTTTGAAGATTAAGAAAAAGAAATGAGATGCTTGAAAACGTAATGTCAAAGTGCAAGACTGTGCCCTCCCACTCTCTAACACAAAGAAAAAAATAAGTATTTCCAGTATCTTTGGCAGAAACACGCAAACTTCTATACTAAAAAGAAAGAAAACAACAGTCTAGCACACGCAGTACACAAACTCTACTTAGATCACAGCAAAATAAATAGTATACCTGAAAGTTCACTATTAGCCAGAGCGGCATCACATGTTTTGCCGAGCCCTTAACGTTGGGGGGAGTTCAGCGGGAGACTGGCCCCTTCCCGGAGTCCGTCCGTTCATCCCTGTCTCCCTCCCTCCCTCCGTCCGTTCGTCCCGCTGCCTCGCACAGGGGAGCAGGGCCGCGCAAGGGGCCCGGCAGCTCCGGCGGACGCAGCCCCCACCTCGGCACTTCCCTGCACAGGGATGGCGGGCAGAAGATAGAGGAAGGCCGCCTAGCCAGAATTCCTAGCTCAGGTCAGAACAGCAGGGTGGCACAAAAAGGGCACGGGCACGTTTCCATCCAGCAGGCTGAACCAAAACCGTTACAGAACCCCAAGGTTGAATGGGAACTAAAACTGAAACAAGTGCTTTAAAAACCAAATGGGCCTGCGTTCCTCGGGCTTTCCCAGCTCCTCTAACTGACCCCCTCGGGTACAAAGGGGAGCGACCAGAAAAGCGAGCGCTCCTCATCGCGAGCCGAGGTCGCTTAGCCGGGGGCTGCGGCCACGAGGGCGGCCGCGGCTCTGGCTCCCGGCAGCGTCCCGCTCCTGCGCGAGCTCCACCGGCGGCAGCCGCAGCGCGGGCGCACGGAGGAAGGTTGGGCAGGGCGCCTGCTCTGGATCCAATCCCTGCACCCGCTCGCTGCCCCTGCGGCGCAACAGCTGCCAGAGGACCCCGCGCGGCCACCACGGGCCGGGCTGCACTCGCGCCCTGCCAGGGCCGCCACGGCCCCCTTGGCTTCGGTGCTGCGGGAAACCACAGCCGGGAGCACAGGGAGACCTGCAGCCCTTGGGCGCGCTGCCGGAGGCCCGGCCTGGCCGGGGCTTCCCCGTGCTGCGGGCGCCTTGCACGGCTCTGGCGTTTGCCCCAACAGCAAACGCGCCTCGAGCCGCTCCGTCAGGGGCAAGCACCTACATTTTTAGATGATGCAACTACCACATGAGATGGGGCCTCGATGCATCATTCGGATAGAAGGAAACTCTCTACTCAATGTTTTAATTGGAAAGGGAAAAGTACCCATGACTAAATTACACTCTGAATTTCATTGTTTTAAGAGGGAGATAGCTTTTAGAAGTCACTTGCAGATCTTTGATCACTGATTGGATATCCCTTGACAACACAATTATATGAAAATTTAATTAAATCTTCAAATTAGGTATAAATCAATTAAAGTCCCTAGGTTTGGTCAGAAGTTTGCTGGGATTTATTTTATCATTGTTCTATAAAAACGTTATTCCAAAATTCTTCAAGAAACACTGTTTTGGTGACTTGCATCAGAAATTCTTTCTTGGATTGACTTTGGAGTAGGGTTTTGCATTTGAAGCTATTTCGATTTTATCATCTGGGAGGTTTTCAGGCCATTATTTTGCAGATTAAAAGTATCTTTAACTAAGGCAGAGAGAGACACTCAACTTTAGGGTAGCAAGTAAAAACTATACTGTCCACATATTCCTCCACGCCTGAAACACTGTTCCATAACAGCAGGATAAAACCGTTATATAATGAATAAACTCTGAAGCAAAGCTGCATTACCAGCTGAGACATTGATTTCATAGCACTTCCTATTAAAGGAGATTGTTTGAAAAAATTCTGTCAGATTGTTTTAAAAAAATCTGTCAACTCCCAATAATAGTTGAGACCACTGTACAACTCGGAAAGTGTCTTCATTCCTGCTTTCATTGAGAATGTTTTCTGTCATGTTTTCATTGAGCCGACTTGTTGTTAAATTACCCAAATAAGGAAAATGGAGTAAAAAGGATGACATAAGTGGTGCATAACTACAGCTTAACATTGGTATCTGACCTCCCAAGGATGCAAGAAAATTGTTTCTGTGAATCATACTGCTATTTTTGATAAAAACATGATTCATATCTTTTCTGGAGACTATACAGCAGGAAGGTGCTTCAGAAGAGCCGGGATGCTTGATCTTGCCTCCGTAGTGAACGGCAGCTCTAGATTCAACCGAGATTGTTGAAAGCCGAGCTACAAAAAGGAGTTGAAGCTAACACGGACTTCCAGGCTCAGCCTTCACAATAGTAACAAATTTTCTTTAAGATAATCATCAGTGAGTGCAGTATATTCTTCAGTTAACACTATGAGAAGGAATTAAACCTTCTCTGGAAGGTTTCAGTACTGGATTTATGCAATACCCTGCAGAATATTCTAACCAAGGCGGTAACTTCTGAGGTCACCTATGAGGTTCCTGTCATTCCAGATGAACGCCGAGAGCTTCCCGACAGCCAGGTCAGAGGCTTTGGGAAAGTTTCCACATATGTTGAACCCATGGTCCCCGATGACACAAATTCCCACACATGACTAATCCCACCCGCTGCAAAGGCATTAAGAACTTGATGACCACAGACAGTAGCGTTACAGCTCTCATAGGCACGACTGATTAAACACATCTCTTGCTGACTTTACTTGAAGGGGAAAAAAAATTCAAAAAGCAAAGAAACAAGTGGTGGAAATGCTTAGTGTAGTCTTTCACACATGTATTTGCATAATTGCTAAGATTACAGGGCAGCAATAGCAGTTGCCTAGCTGAACTTCTACAAACACCTTTTTCAAGTGGCTTAATTGTGAACATTTTCTAGAGATATGCCAAGGTATCAGAACAGCTGCATTACCACTGCTGCGAAAACCCTTCCTATCACTGGACAGGTTTTCATTGTCATCCTAATGATCCTATTTCCTTTCTGCCTGCAATTCTGCAAGGATGGGCTCTCACAAAAAGACACTTTATTTACTTCTCATAATTAAGAACTTATTAGGAAAAGCTAGGCCTCTAAAGTGTGTAAAATCAGTCTGGACTAGAAACATAATGCTTGTTCTATCAAGTGATTTTAGTTCTTTTTTTTCTATTGGTCTGACGGATGTTATAAATTCCAGCAGCCTGTAAGAATTTCAATATGTTTGGAAAAAACAGCCAACATACACACAACTGCCTAGAAATTTTAGGTAGCATTGTTTTAGAGTGCTAATTTCAGCAAATGTATAAAACATTCTCAAGAAAGGTTCTGAGTATCCTGCTTATAAAAGGCTTCTTTTATAAAGTGAAAAATAAAAAAATAACTGGACTTTCAAAGATCAAGACACAAATATTGGTAGCTGTTTTTTTTAAGCCCTGTTTCTATCTTCATTTGTCTACAGCTAAAAATACCACTGTAACTCGCAGCATACCTATCTCAGGCAAAAACATGACTGATAACTTTAAAGGTAGAAGTAGCAGAGGGTAACAGTAGGATGTTACGTAACTAGTTTAGATATTTTTTTCTACCTCAGCTCAAGTGCAATGCAATTCTCATCATGAGTACACAAACAGACTGCATGTAAAAGTTAGTTATATTTGGGGTCAGATTCGTTAAAACACTGGAAGATGTGCTTGCTTACTATTAAGCAAATACACAAGTCTTTCTCTTGGAATATACCAGGCAAAAACACAAAAATCATTAAAATTTCTTTTGAAATGCATTTCAGTTTTCCTCCACCACCTCTAAGTTGCTGAGCTCTTCCTGCATGGGCACGCCACTCGCTGCGGCTGAGGGCTGCCGTTCTGCAGCGCGCGGTACTTTTGCCTCCTGCTGCAGCTGCGCTCTGGCTCCGCAGCAGTGCTGCTGAGTTCCTGGCTCTTCCCCAAACTTCGCGATGGGGATCCTTTTGGCCAGTCAGCACCTTCCCTCGGCAACCTATTACACCGACACGCGCCTTGTGCCTCTCCAACCATTTCTGCTCCTCCTGCTAAGCCAAGGCCTTGTCCCCAAGGTCCCTCTCTTTTTTCAGGCCAAGGGCAGGTGAACAAGGCTGACTTCTCTCTCTCGCTAGATCTGGAAGGTGCAGGGGAGGCATTGCAGAGGTCGAAGGGTTGTTTATCCCCCTTTCCTCTGCCCATAACCAGGCCTGAGGAGACAGGGATGGGATGGGATGGGATGGGATGGGATGGGATGGGATGGGATGGGATGGGATGGGATGGGATGAAGAGGAGGGAGGAGAAGAAACTTATTTTTCATAAAAGAGCAAGAACTCCATCTTCCTCATTAGCTTAGGCTGTTTTTCACACTTTAGTCGGTGGGACAAGTGGGACATAAAAGCCAAATCAGAGAGAAGTTTTCATCCCTCTCAGCTTCCTCTGTAGGGATGAATGAGATTCATGAGAAGCCTCAAGCTTCTTGCACCACGGCAAGACTGCAGCCTTCGGCAAAGGACCAAAACTGGACAATTAGCCAAGACAGAAAATCTGATTTCCATGCAAGATGTCCCAGTGCCCTAAGCATTTCTGGGCTCAGGGACTGAACGCGATCGGATATAAGCATATTTCTTCTTGGTGCAGTAGCACACCTTCATTCCAAAACTCACTGTGGTCATACATCTTCATTTAAAGAAAAAAAAATTGTGAAAAGATTGCAAAAACATGGCAAAAAGAACTTCACAGACACACCATGAAGTAGCTTTTGCTGTTATTTCTGTGCGAGGAGGGGTGACTGTGGTCCCTTCCAGACCCCGTGGGGCTCGCGGACAGGAAGCTGGAGTCTTTCCTGATAGCCACGTCTGATGGCCTGAGGTCTGATGGTCTATATTACTAACAGGTAATAATACTTTCCAAGCCAAAAATGAGCTTTGTATGCTACAAGATTCTTATATCTTGGTATCATGGTCACCAGGATCTTCTGACATGAAGTCAAATAATTGCTTCTACAGAAACAGCCCACGCACGACAGAACAGGAGCCAGGAGCGCGTCGACAGCCAGCAGTATGGGCAGCAGCGGTGCAGCCGTGTTCTGGAGTAAGGATACATTTCAGAGACTTTATTTTGGACTATCAGACTCTAGCAAGCACAAGTTTATCATTCTTTGCCATTGCTACATTATTTTATTTTTTAATAAGTTCTCTTGTTATATTAGCTGTCTATGCTTTAACAGGATCATATGCTAGAAGAAGCAGACAAATCTGTGAACAACCAGGAATAATTTTCCTAGTGATTCCAGATAACTGAACTGCACATACAGAACCAGTAAGGACGAATGGCCCAAAGCCACTTCCAGAATTAATATGGTTCACTGTTCAATCCACTGGGCACAGATAATAGCGTGCATGAGACTAGACAAACAAAATTAGAAAGCAGGGTTTGGGTTTTTTATTTTTTTTTTTTTTTTAAAGCACTGCCTACAGCAAAAACAGCCACAGCTGGGTGACAGCTAAGCGAATAGTAAAACACAATCTATTCTTCAGTGTCTCTCTGTTACACAAGTTACAATGCAGGAGACATGGAAGTCTCAAGATAGCTTTATTTCCTCATGAGCACTTTTCTGTCGCACTTATAAACATACCAAGAGGCTCCGTGATAACGCAGTCTGTAATGGAAGCAGATCGGTCTTAGGAAAAGGTATAGAGATATATAGTGTGTGGTACTTTTTGCTGCCAGGAATATTTTATAATTGTTTCCATTACAAATACCAAAGTAGTTATTCAATGTCTACCAAAATGAGAAATCATTTTGCCAGTAAAACAATTAGATCTAGCTAGGAATTTTGTGAAAAGATTATTTCCCTTAAGCCCTTAAGCGCATAGGAAAATGAATGTTTTTTGTAACACACCAAGGAATATATCCTGAACAAAACTGATGGAAAAAAAGCAAAAATAATTAAAAAGATGCAATACACAGTTTAGGTTGAAATATATTCTATTACAAAATATTTTATTTTTAATAATTTATTTAAATCAGTATCATAGATACTTAGCATTGTAGGTCCAAACAAAGAAATCAACATGATAATTGAAACTGATAATGTGCATTAAAATGAAACATTTTGGTTGTCTCGTGTTTAGTGCTGAATTTTGAAATATCAGCTTTACATTTCTTATTAAAAAAAAAAAAGGAAAAAGTTAGCATTCCCTGTGGAATGTAATTTTCTATGTCCGACCTAGATGAAGAGTCTCTGAACACTTTGGGTAAAAACGCACCTAAATATTCAAATAAAAGAGGTGGGGTGGAAGAAAGAGCTGTGTTTGTTGTTCCTGGCCCCATCCCTTAACTCCTCCAATAAGGGAGGGAAAGCAATTTACTGGCAACACTCCAAAATTAAAAAAGGAAAAACACAAGCACACCATGAACTTCAGGGTAGAGGTCTTCAAGAAAACAACTCATCTGGATTCATGTTGTCTTTGGGGATAGCTAGCTGCCAGGGGCAAAATGAAGAGCAGCACCTAAGCTTTGCCCCAGAAAAAGCTCAGGAGACAAAGGTAAGGCCGGATGCAGCCTCAGCAGGTCCTGCCGGGTGCTCCCCATCCTGCTCCGCTCCCCGGGAGGCCTCAGGGGGTTCCTCGCCTTCCCTGCCCCTGGGCACTCCTCTCGCAAAAGGGAGCCCACAGAAACAGGCAGGTTAGTGCTGAACAGGAGAAGGGCCCTATACGGCAAAGAGTCCACATTAAAATACACCTGCAAGTAACAAGCTTTGTTTTAAATACACGTAACAGAATGAATTATTTCTAGCCAAAACTGTTGTGGTCTTAGAGCATAAAAACGGGGGAGGGGAAAGGGCGCCGAGATTCCTTCCTTTCTTTTTTTACTGCTTCAAATAAGGATACGAATTACATGCAACCCGCTCCATATCACTCTCAGCTTTTTTGTTCGGCTTCTGTGCCAGTGGAAAAAAATATACTCCTGAGTGGAAAAAAATGCAGTATTAATTCAGACGCATTATGCAATTGAAGACATTTTAGAACAGAAACACTTGTGCAACCACAACTCTGAATGCATTTACATGTTCCACCTCTACTATCCATAATGGCAATGAGCATTTACCATACACAAGCACATAAACCTGCACAACATTTAGAACTAAATTCAGCCAAGTCCTAGAGAGCCCCCAAACATGCACTATTCATACGTGCCCCCTGGTCACCCCAGGCTTCATCACCCCTGCGCTCACTTCCTGGCCTGTCTGACAGGCGCTTGTCGCAAACACCCGCTCTCAATACTCCTGTGACGTGAAAGCTATTCCACTCACACGTTTCTTTGAGCGTTTTTGTGGAAATATGAAGAATTCAAAGGAGGCTGAAGGCAGGACCTGGCAGGGTGCGCTTGTTGCTATCATCAACACACCAAGGTTTGCAACCCTCCTAACGTCAGTAGCTCCAAGAATTCATGCACACGTGCATGGCACTGGAATGAGAGGGTTTAGCTTGTCATGCATCTGCTGTGACAGCGAAAGGCTGGAGGGTCTGGGCATTAAAAGACTGACCTAAATCAGGCTGATTCCCTCTCGCAGGCTCGGCAGCACCACATCACAAGGGCAGAAGCGGGCCACGGCTCGGCAGCCTCTGCCAGCAACTTCCTACCTGGAAAATAGCAGGCGCCATGCAGCATTGCAGGGCCTCGGACCTCCTTGTGAACATCCCAATAGCGAACCATTAGTCAGACTCTGTTTAGATAAATATATAGGCATGCACTAATATGAACACTGGTTACATATAAACTTTCAGATTTTTTTTTCCATGCCTTGTCCCTTTGGTTCCATTCAATTATTTTCACGTTTCTGGGTTTCAGTTTTAATTTTCCTGTATCAATAATGTGCAATAAACACATTGCTTGAATACACTCTATTGTCTATTACATTAATTATTTAGTTTCTTATTTGCCTCCTGCCACTTAAATAGGAAAAGTCAATGCATAATGAATACTTATGCAAAAATCTACAATACAGTTGATAATTTACAGGTTGTATTACTTCTTTTAATATATATATTAATAGTATTGCACTGCAGTAAATCTCTAACATCAGCACCTGCAATTTCTTATAAAAAAAATCTTAATTTTTATTTATGTATATATTCTACAGAAATAACACACCCATTCCTATATATACAGAGAGTGTGATACATCAATTTTTTTCACAAATAAGAAGATGCATTTTTAAAAGTTAGGTGAACTACATGGTCTTCCTTGAGTACATTTCCAACAGGGTTTGCTCTATCACATACTCCTTAACTTTGCAATCACTCTCTCTAACATGCTATAGTATTGGTCTTATTTTTCTGAGTAGCCCACATATTGATATATATGTTTTTCATCAGACTATTAAGTAAAGCATTTGAATATATTTTTCACTATTCATCCTACTGGCCACTTTTTGCTGTTATCATTTCAGATAATTATCAAAAGCTGTGGTTTTCACTTTTGTGTTAGTTTCCATTGAATGTCATTCTTTGGATGACAGGTACGAATACAATTCCTCAAGATCAGAGCTCAAATAACAAAAGCAAATTCTCTCGTTAAAAAAAAAGAAGAATTGCGTTACCTAGAATTTGGAAAGTTCACAGAACCATTTCAGCTAAGAACACAATTAAAATATTCCCCTGCCCCGAGATTTCTGTACATGCCACCAAAAAAAACCTAAAGACAGACACATGTGAATTTATCCTAGTTTCTCCATCTATAAAATAGGGTAATTATATTTAACTACTTCATAGAATACTCTTGAAGTTTGTGAAGCTTTTAAAATTGTCAAGACATGACAGAACTGGCACCCAAACAGAGGGCCTCCATTTTTCTCCCAGGTAGAACTAAGCACCCCAAGTTGAGAGATTTGTGCATTACAAGGGCTCGGAGAGAAGACCCATTAGCTTTGTGTTCAGCTCAATACCTTGTACTCAAAGAGCCCTTTTACCAACGGCTCCTTTCCAGCCCTTTAATCCTTCTGGTGACTCTTCTTTGAGCCTTCATCTATTTTCTTCCTCACTTCTGGACGCTGGAACAGCCTCAGTCCACTCGGCCCGAGGTGCACAGGGAACACAAGCTCCCTTCCGCTTCCCGCTTATGCGCCTGGACACCTCTCTGTCCTCTTGGCTGCAGACGGTTTCCACATGCTGGACTCTGCGGCTCCAGAAATCAGTCTGACCTCTTTGCTCTCAGGGCACGCCACTACATTTGCTACACTAAAGCAAGGACTTTGTTTTGGCCGGTTTGACAAGCATGGACACTCAGCAGTTTGTCCCATTTCCTGTTACTTTCCCCATCTTTGAATTGCCCGTGAACTTCTTTAGGAAGGCCTTTTTATGAGGAGCTTTAGGACTGGGAACCGTGGCTCTGGTACTTGTTAGCACACAGACACTCAAAAAGCTCACACGTAACCATAAACAGGGAATAACCTTCCCTGTAGGTCTAATCCATCTGCTGCTGCCATTTCCATCTTGGGTTTTTCATGTTTCTTCATCATGTTACATAGCACTGAGTGCATGACTTTACAGAAGTCTAACTCTGTATTTTCTTGTTAGTTCTTCATCCACAACCTGATGTATAAGTGCCTCAAGTCACAACAAGCACAGCAGTTTGATGAGCTTATTTGCAATAAACTCATGTCGATATGCATTAGTTGTATTAGTCATTCTAGTGCCCTCTGTTCTTTATCAACCAAATCCTACCTCGGCCGTGCCATTATTTAACATGGATCAAAGCCTGAGTTTATAATTACCCAAGTCACCTGGCCTACAACATGGGCTTCCAGCCAGACTTCTACTCCTTTCCCAGTATTCCACGATTTTATGAATTAACAAGAGTCCAATCTTTGTTGGCTCTGTTTGGATTCGATTACGTACAGATTTTACAAACTGAACATTCAACTGCAATCCCTGTGCTCACTGTCGCAGGCTATATGCCTCTGGAAAGGCAGCACGTGCTTAATTTCTAGTATGCTAAATTTTTAAGAAAGTACACCCTTCTTGAACCCTGATGCAAGCTGCTCTTGCAAAGGAAAGAACAAATAAAACCCAGTGTACAGGCTTTTCCTGCTCAAGCCAACGTTTTAGACTAGTTGAGCAAAGGTACAAAGACGATGCATGAAAGAAAATACTGCAACGTGCTTATTCATCCCACTCCAGGCTTGGGTTGCTCCTTTCATGACATGTGATGGCAACACAAGCCAATAAAGATGCAAATAGTGCAAATGGAAGAAGAGGCTGTTTTAATTTGTTTGTAAAATTGAACAACTGGAAGAGTTTCTGATTCAAGAACATGTATGCCAAAATTCAGACTTCAGATTTTGTTTAAAATGTATATAAGCAAGTGTAAGAGAGGAGTAGGCTATTACTTTTCAATCTGAATTACCATAAATAACTCAGGTAGAAAATTTTATCCCCCATTCTCTATGATGTTCAACTTATCTGAGAAATAAAGGTTCAAAAGATGACTTTCACGATCTAAAGCAGCCAATCTCTCCTACTGGCAAAAAATAACATTTTGAAAAAAAGAGAGAAAAGAAATCTCAGAAGTAAGAACAAATACTGATCCGTCATTCTGTCAAGCTGATGTTTGACCAAGTATCTTCTAGACCCCAGAAACACGAACGTTGAAATCTGCTGCATCTGAAGGCTCTCTTGGTTATTTATTTTGCAGATACTCTGGAGTTTTATCAGCAAGTGGCTTTGGTTGCTGGGTACATAGATGGGCTGAGGAAAGCGAAGGGAGAAGGAGGGACTCTTCGTTCCTATAAAAGAGCAATTGAAGAGCTGACTAAAGCTCATTTAAAGGCTTCCAGTAAGAAACTGTGACCAAGGCATAAAACACACACTAAAGAAGCAGCTTCATGTTGAACTTTGGGAGCAGCTGTGCTCTCATTCCCCCTTCCCCAACACAGGAAACAGGCCTAGAAACAAAAATAAGATAGGAATGCTCCTGTGCAAGCTAATGTGGTTGGCTTCTTAAACATCCACTACTCTTGTGCCAAAAAAAAGAAACCGAGGAGGATTTAACACTTCAAAGGATAGTGGGAGATGGCTTTAAACACAGCATTTTCTACCAGAGACAGATATTCTTTCATTTTGTAAACAAGTAGGAAAAATGTTATCGTGAGTGCATGTCAAGACAGATTTCATTTATATTCCTTTACTTCTTATGCACAAATACACTACTGTATAATACACTTTTACCTAGTTTAGACTCCCTTTAAGGTGCAGAAATGTTATCTCCAATCA